>CM076584.1:1058944235-1059138074 GCA_034641835.2 Pinus albicaulis | reverse complement strand
GATAAGGATAGATCATGCAGAGATTGTTGCTGATGACTTGCTGTTGAAAGTGTTCAGGATGCACAAGCTAAGGAGGAGCCTTGGTCATATGGAAAATATGCTTGGATGTACATTTTTCAGGGGGAGCATTAGACTTGCTGAGTATAATGCATTGTTGGCATTATGATGGTTCTGAAACATGATCTCTTTTGAGGTCTTTTTGGTAGTGGTCATAAAAGGTCATATTTGTAATTTTATGAAAAGGTCATGATGAGATCTATGATGTAAAATTGTAATATTCAGTCATGTAAGGACTTGTTCATTTTGTAAACCCACTTGGTTGGGTAGTTGAGTCAAAATTTGTAAACCCACTTGGTTGGGAAGTTGAGTCAAAATGTGTAAACCCACTTGGTTGGGTACTTGAGTCTCTTATGTAAATCCACTTGGTTGGATCATTGATGTAAGTATGAGTCCTTGGTGATAGGAAAGGTCATAGAGTCATGTACTTCATTGAAAAATATGTTTGAACATTCAGCATGAACTCAGGGGGAGCATGGTAACTTCAGTGCACATCAGATCTACAACGCTCTTCTTTCTACATGAGGAGAAAAACCTTTTGTTGGTTTTTGATCCGCCCTTTGCCCTTGATGTCAAAGGGGGAGAGTGACATGGTGTTTGAATAGGGGGAGAATATCATTATGCTTAATGTATCTATCTGTTGTGATCAAACACCATCGTGGTTGCCATCAAGTCCAAAGGGGGAGATTGTTGGCAATATGATGCAGAGTGTTGTCCTTGATGGAAACCCACTTGATGAAGATAATGGAAATCTGCTTAATGAAGTTTTCCTTGATGGAAACCTACTTGATGAGTTGCCTATGATAAGCAACCTATGTGCTAAAGGTGTAAGAATGATGTATCTACAGATCAGTTCAGATGTGACAGAGAAAACATTTCCAGTAAGTGCCAGAAAAATGATAAATATAATATGTCACAATGTATACACTACTTTTGTGAAGGCAACCCGCGTATATACTCTACTTTTGTGAAGGGAACCCGCGTATACATTCAGGGTTAGCATATACGCAGTTTTTATGAGGCAAAGTTGCGTATACACGCGAATACGCACGCTCAAAGTCGCGTATGCCTTTTGCAGAGTGTTGTCCTTTATGGCAACCCACTTGATGAAGTTAATGGCAATCTGCTTAATGAAGTTGTCCTTGATGGAAACCTACTTGATGAGTTGCCTATGATAAGCAACCTATGTGCTAAAGATGTAAGAATGATGTATCTACAGATCAGTTCAGATGTGACAGAGAAAACATTTCCAGTAAGTGCCAAAAAAATGATAAATATAATATGTCACAATCTATAAGCTACTTTTGTGAAGGCAACCCACATATATACTCTACTTTTGTGAAGGGAACCCACGTATACATTCAGGGTTAGCATATACGCAGTTTTTATGAGGCAAAGTTGCGTATACACGTGAATACGCACGCTCAAAGTCACGTATTCCTTTTGCGCTCTAAAAACTATGATACCTAGGGGCATTACCGTGGTATTGACCCATTGTATTGAGTGTTGGATTATCTATTTGATCCCGTCCAGGAATACCATCGGAAGTTGTGTGGTTTTGGCTCATGGTATTGATAAAGGCCAAATCTATTTAAGGAAAATAAAACCATAGTGCAAGAGTGTGCAAGAGTAAGGGTTGTGAATGAATAAATCTCTCTAAGGAATATCTGCATGGATGAAATCTATTCTTGATTGATAGATCTGAATCTATGATGCACCTATGAAGAAAATGATGAATAGGGATCTCTAGATCTGAAATGTATATGTATTTTCTAGATTTGATTATGGATTGTTTAGATCTGAGATGAGGTGAAATAATTTCTGAAGTAAGGGATGAAATCTGAGTTGTTTATCTGTTCTGAAGAGCTGCACAGTCCTGAAAAGTTACAGATGTATACGCAAGTTCGCTTCAGCAAAAGCGTGTGTATACGCGGGTCTGCTTAAGGAAAAGCGCGTATGGGCAGAAAGGATTTTCTGAAGAATGCACTGAAGTATACGCGGTTTGGTCTATATGAAAGCGCATACATACGCAAGTTCAGTGAAGTAAAATCGCGTATGGAATCTAGGATTTTACTGAAGTATGTGGTATGAAATATCTGATCTGTTCTGTTGTTTTACTGCTATCTGTCAATGATGTATTCATACAGAACTGGGTTGTTTTAATGATGAATATGCTGCTAATTATGTTAATTGAAGATCAAGTTGTTGGTTGATTGGTTGATGATTCAATTAATGAATTGATGGGGTTATAAGTTTCAGTTTGATGAATTTTGAGCTTAAATGTGTGGAGTGGGTCCAGTCTGAAAATCTGATGAAAAATGGCCTACAAGATATGTTGTATGGAAGTTGTTGGATCCAGTGTGAAAATTTATGAAACGTGGTCCGTGGTGGTGCTAAGGGTTGTAACCTTCAGTCAGGGGGTCGTAGCTCCCTTTCAGGAGAGGCTGGTAAATGAGAGAAGGGGGTCGTAGCTCCCTTCCAGGAGAGGTAGTAGCGAGAGAAGGTGTAGCCTTACGCGGTGGGTGTGCACAACGTGCGTATGAGTACAACGCTAGTACATGGTTGTAAAATGTTTTCTCTATAATAAAATATTGAAGGAAAGGTGAGACAACGGCATTGATGGTTTTCTCCCGACTTGAGTTTTCACCTAAAATCCCAGTGTTCATGTGTGTTGCTTATGTGTGATGGTTTATTGTTATTCTTGCTCATGCTTCTTTGTTTATTGAACATCCTAATGAATTAATGATGGAATGATATAAGTGAAGAATTATACGCATAATAAGATTGTTGGACATACGTATGTTTTATTAAGTATATCCGCGCGTATCGTGTATACGCGAGTTGGCTACATGAAAGTCGCGTATGTGTTTTCAAGTAAGAAAAAGTAAAAAGTCTTGAGTATGCCCTAAATACTGATTCACCCCCCCCCCTCTCAGTATTTTTCCCAACAGTTACCTCTCGTTGCAGTCTAATTTAGCTTTGAATGTGTCTCCCTTGGAATGTGACATTACGCTGGGCAGCAAAATATCTTGAAGTTGCTGACATCTGGCCTCTTCAAGAGTCATATTGCCAAGCGCTCTATGTGGGACCCTGTTCTAAATATAAATGGTTGTACCTGCATGCCTATGCCCATAGATAGCGTGGGAGATCCTAGTCATACTGCATCACTCTCCCTACCTCTGAAATAGACCAGTTCTTCCTCTCAACAAACCCATTTTGATGTGGGTTGTAAGGAACTGTCCACTCTCTCCATATTCCTGCCCTGGTATAGAAGACCTGGAATTCCTTGTCGGTGTACTCACCTTTCTTGTCTGACCTAAGATTCTGGACCTTTCTACCTATCGCATTCTCAACTAGGGCATTAAACTCCTAAAAACGACTAAAGGCCTCATCCTTAGTCTTCAAGAAATAGGTCCAGGACTTCCTGGAGAAATCGTCGATAAAGATACAAAAGTATTGATACCCTCCACATATATCTAAGTGCACAAGGTCTACAATCCCCTGAGATCTACTATTACTCTTTGGAAAAGTTGCTTTCGCAAACCTCCCCAACACACATCCTTTTGCACACATCATTGTGCTTTGTGATCACCTTTGGAACACCTAGCACCATCTCACGAAGCAATCTCAGTGCTCCATGATGAATATGGCCCATCCTCCTATGCCATAGCTCCCCCTGATTTCTCGGACTGTTGTTGCTAACTAGTGCCTTAGGCATGTCCATCTGCAACCTATATAACCTACTGCTCCTCCCCTACTGCAATAGGTGACCTCAAATCTTTCTGCGGTAATAGCACTCTAGCCCCTCTAAAGATGACACATAACCTTTGTCCTAAAGGACTAATACAGAGATCAAGTTCATCCCCAAGCCTGGCACATGCAACACGTCATGGATAGGTATCTTCTCTTCGTTCTCCCTTGGAAATAGAACAATCCCTCACGCCACAAGAGCGCACTTGGACTTGTTCCACATATGAATCTGGAACCTAATGTCCTCCTCCTTGTATTTGGAGTACTCTCTAACTCTTGTCATATGAAATAGGACTCCACTATCTATGTACCAGACACCCTATGAAGTCGATCTAGACAGGCAAGCAATCAAAACAAACTCTTCATTAATCTTACTGGAGAGCTCATATGCATCTGTTGAAGATGCAACTTGCTTCTGTCCCTTCTTCTTCCTTAGTGGGCAATTGCTGACATAATGGCCAAACCCGTGACATCCATAGCACTTGACCTTTGATAGGTCCTTCTTCTTCTTCTCTCTTTTTGGCTTGGTCCCTTAATGGAACCCTTCTTCGCCTTTCCTTTCACAGCTAAGGCAACATTTTCCTGCTCCCTCTCAACCTTCGGCGTCTTTCCACTGCTGCTGCTCCCACTAACCAAGCTAAGCCTGAGCTCATCCCAAGTGAAGTCGCTCCAAAGGCATTCCCAATCTGGAAGTTTACCTCACCTATTGATCACTTAGACAAAAACACTCCACTCCTTGGTAAATCCATTAATTATTGTTCACACTACCTCATCATCACTAGGCTTATCACCCACTATAGCTAGCTCATCTCTGGCAAGTCGAACTCAGGTGAGATATGACGTCATGTCCTCTCCCTTGTCCTTAGCCTCTCTTTGAGAATCAACTTTCTATTTTATGTAGGATCTTGATACAATTTTATGATGGCATCCTACATTTCCTTCATTTCTGCCTTCTCTGCAATATGTGGAACGATATGATCCCTGACTCCATCAAAAAATCATCCTCTTCGATTTGGCATTCTCCTTCTTATAGGTGGCCAACTGTTGTAGCTTTGTTGCTATGGAAACAACGTTCTATGCAAACTCCTTCAGACCATACTCATCCAATAAGAACGACATCTTGGCCTTCCAAACGCCAAAGTTGGAGGCTCCATCTAACCTATCTTGATCTCTCAATTATGCTATGACCATCTCTGGATAACTGTGAACTCAAATAAACTGGAGAAATAAACTGAAGAATTTGATCTAGGTAAAAACCCTCGCTCTCTTCCTATGCCCTACGCAAATCCTCTTGTCATCAGATCCATTCTGATACCATGCGAAATTTCAATATTGTTGCAATTACTAGTTATTATTCTCCTATCCTTTCAAATTATTTGTCAACTGCAAAATACTTGTGGCAAAAACTAAAAAAAAAAAACACAACTGCAGCTTCACTGACAAAAATAAATAGCCACAGGCACTGAGAAAATTATGCACACACAAATAATGAACACCAGTATTTTTAGACAAATGTCCCTGGAAAAACCTCGAAGGGAAAAATGGCTCACCAGATGAGGGTTTTATTTATAAATTCTCCAACAAAAATATTACAACTAGTTTTCATAGAATGGCAAACCTCCGGAAAAAAAATTGATCATTTATGCTAGTCTCTCTGACCTCTTGGAAGCAATTCATACCACCAAAACCAATTTGGCCTCCCTCTTATGCTAGTTTCGGCTCACACGTGTGGCCTCGCAGATTAACTCAGCCCTCTTGGCAACTCGCATTGTCTGGGAAAATTATCTCATCCTCCACTGGAAAATCTCGGCCTCGAATAACAGTTTGATCCTCCTGTGCAAATATCCTTGCTCCGGAATTTCTCCCTCTTTGAGCAATCCGCACAGCCTACTACATTAATTCACACCCCTTGTTGGAGAAACTTGCACCACTGGAAAATTGGCCTCTCATTGCAGAGAAAAAAAAAAAATCTAAATCTACCTGAAAATCGCTGTGAAGAATCTCTGGAAATCTCTATTGAAATCATTGTTACCGATGTCCCTGCACTATCTCTGCCCTCTTCTTGTCACTGCAACTTTGTGTCTTGATATGTTCTCTGAATGACCCTCAATCTCCTTTTATAATCTCTCATTGACAAAGCAATATCCATGATCTAATCACAATCGATGGCTAAGATCATCTTGACTCAATCAAGTGAATTTTGCGGATGTCTGTAGAGGAAAGTCAATTTACCCGAATTAATACTAATTTATTAAGCTATTTCCTTGAGTTACACTTAAGAAAATTAATTAATTGCTTAATTAAATTTAATCAAGGCCTTTTCTCACAAAACCAATCCTGGGTATTGGAGAATATGTGTTCCTTAGCCTCATAGACACAATTTGAGAATATAACACTTGTCCGAGCTACACAAAACTAACACATAGTTGTTGAAGTATATCATAAGAAGCCTTTTCTCATAATTGCCTTGATCTTGTGTGTGTCTAGAACCACGAAAATTCACGAAACCCTAGATCTCGTGCATTTTAGTCTTAAGTCTCTTTTGAAAGCCAAGTGCCTTTTTCAAGCATTATACCATAAAATTTAGCTTTTCTTGGGAGATTTCTACTCTATCACCTTACACCATACCCTTAGAATACCTTTCATAGGTGAGTATATCTTATTGGGACTTCTCCCATCGGTGAAAGTCTGTAAAGAGCAGGGGACTTTGGATGTGGTGATAGTGGGTCATTGCCCCATTGTTAGCACTTGATCTAGCTTATATTCTTGTAGGGTTTCCCTCTTCAAGGCCTGCTAGATTTTGTGGTAACATTTTGGCGTCGTGGTTGGGGAGGGAGCGAATATACCTTCCCTTGATTAATATTAATTTTCCACTGTTCTATGTTGTTATAATCACTTTAGCCCAATTCTTTCTTCAATTAACAATCACTTTCAAATCAATTTAATCTTCCAGTAACAAATAACAATTGTAGATAGAATAGTAAATGCAATGAACAATAGAAGACAATCAAGAGAAATAAGAGACACAAGATTTGGTCAAAGACCAGGGAAAAACCCCACAAGGGGGAAGACCCTTTCAAATTCTTCTTATTAAATTGTCATCAAATGTTTAGCAGAGAGATAAAATGATTCAATTCATCAACAAAAAGAGTCAAAGTCAATTCTTTGACTATCCAAGATATCTACCAATCAATATCCAATAGATGATCCTCAAAGTCAAATCTGGTCAACAAGTCAAAGTCTGCAATTTTACCACAGTCAACAACAGTCAAAGATGCCCTAACCAATCCATAAGTAAATGGTAAAACAAAGGAGCTCAATCAATTGTCAAAATACTTGGCCTTCCTTGCTGGTCAAACTTCAATCAAAATAGTCCCAAGCAACTCGGTCATACTTGGTCAAAGGAAAGAGAAGATCCCTGCAGTCTATGTAGCAGCGGAACTTGTAGATTTGGTTTCTGTAGTAGCAAGACTTGTAGATTTGTTGACTTAATAGCAAAAAGGCTTTAATTATAAAAATACACAAGAGGTATTTAAATAATAATATTTTATTAAAAATATGATATGATATAATAAAATTATTGAATGTTACAATGAGGCCCTGCTTTTATACCTATGCAGGTGCCTTTTCACAAATGGGCATGTCTTTTAAACATGCCTTTTCAGCTAGCTAACAACTACTTAACATAATCACTATTTGATTAGTTAGTAATTATATTTATTCTATTTATTCTATTTTATACAAATTATATTTGTTACATTGCCTCTTCCTTTAGAAGCTTTGTCCTCAAAGCTTAATTTCTGACAATTTCCTTCATCTTGCCCTTGTCATCTTGAACGTAAAATTTGTCCTCTGTCATCTTGAACGTAAAATTTGTCCTCAAAATTCCTTTGTTTTGTGCTTATTTTCCTTTCTTCTAGTTTTATTTTATATATATATATATATATTTTTTTTAATATTTTGGTTTAATTTAATTAATTAATATTTAAATTAATTAATTAAATTAACAATAAATTTTTTTTATATATATATAATTTATATATAACATATATAATTTTATATTATATAAAATATATATATTATATATAATTAAAATTTATCGATGTATTGCACCATTGAATGTTTTTGGGGTACGATGCTTGTCGGAGGAAGGCACAATGCTTGACGATGTGTTAGTCTGTCGAGATGCCGATTTATGTGGAACAGTGACACGTTAATAACAGCTAGTCTGTCGAGACGCCGAGTTTATGCAGAACAGTGACACGTTAATAACAGCGGGGGGTTTTGAGCGACTGGTCGGGACACAAATTGCGGACCAGATTTAATATATGGTGGACCTGGAGTTCTTTCAATCAGGATTCGGTTTCTTCGGCTGGCATCGACTCTGATAATGCGAAGTCTGGGAAAATGGTGTAGAGAAGAGTGTCGTCGGGAATTCTCACTCGGCCTGTCGCGTATTCGTATTCTTCACTTAGCCCTTCCAAGAGATGATCCACATCACCCCAAAGATTCATATGATTTTGTCCGATTGTGGTATTTTCATTTGGGAACTCTATGAGAGGGGCATAACCATGCTTGAATCCTTTGGAAGTGCTACGTCTTGTTTATTATCTTCTTCTGGAGATTTAGAAGTTTCAGTGAATTCCTGCTCCAAGTCAACGGGGTCAGTTTCTCTAATTGATTGGCCAACAGACATCTGTGATGATAGAACTCGTAATGTTTTCATGTCAGAATTTTTTTGCATTTCAGCAATTTTTGCAAGCTTTTCCATGAAATTCTGTTCAATATTAGGCAAACAAGGAGCCTGTTGCAAATTTGGACCCGACTCTGTAGTTGCTTGTCCTAAAGCCATAGGTATCTGCCTGCTCATTGGGACAAAATGTTTATCTGTCGATAAGCCGACCAGCACCATTGGACAGAGCCAGCGTGCTTCTGCGGAAGATAAATTATAAAAAATGTGTGTCCACGTTTCTTTCCAGGCAATTCTGTAACCACATCTACGACAACCTACCAATGACACTGGCTGAGATCCTGGAAAACGAGAATTTCCATCGAACCCTACTCCAAGCACCATACAACAAATCTTCTGCATATCCGTTTGCTGAGCTGAAGGAATTAAATCGCCTAGTATATCATCATTTTTCATTACTTCATGTTCTTGCCTTTCCGGCCAATACTCTGTTGATTCAGTACCTACAATCTCCCCAATGCAAACAATAACCTTCCGCAATAAAACGCAGTCAAATTGTTCTCCGTCCCTCTCTTTATCAACAAGAACAATAACAGAATTCATCACGCTGTCTCGTAATTCATGCAAGACTAGTTCTCGGAAACACCTCACTGAAGCGCTGGAGACATTATATTCATCATTTAAAGACACATTGTAGCCTTTTCTAACCCCATAGTTATATTTCGGATCAAATACACGATCCAAATAATTAAAAATGTGTAACAGCCGTCTAAACATGACCTTGTAAATTTCCCAACGTCTCACAAATTCTTTTAACATCAACTCGTCATCAGGTTGTGCCCTCAAGGCGGGTAAAACAGTATCTGTGAAATACTCTTTTATGGATTTCACGTATAAGTCAAACAACTGATATGCATAGTTATAAGGGTGACTTTGCCTGCAAATATTGAATATGGTTGTGTAAAGATTGATCTGTTCCTCTACAGTAAAGTCACCATACCCCTCAACTCCTTCCACGAAGTTTCTCAGCTTAATGATACGCTGGTACACAATCTTTTAGCGTTATAATATTGCCCTTGCTGCTATTCCTCTTTGCCTTCGTTATTGCTCTTTCAGTAACAACAATTGATGGAGTAGTTGCAGGAGTGGAAAATGGGAGCTGAGCTTTAGAAGCTTGTGGGGTCTGTTTTGTTCCGACTGTTGATACCTTGGTCTTCGACAGCGTAACGTCAAAATCCACACTTCCACTTTGTTCCATTTGAGACCTTATAACATTCTCATCCACTGCATTTGCATCTAGCTTCTTTCCTTCTACATACAGTGGCAAGGTATTTTCTTGAATGATGCTATTATCACTCTTGCCTGCTCATTCATTTACAATACTTTGCTTCGCTTTTACAGGAGGGGGAACATTGTCACCACTAGTGTCAACAAGGATATCATCATAAGCATCAAAATTTATGGCTGTGTTTTCTTGTTAATTTTCATCTTGCAAATTATAATTAGTATCAGTAACCTCTGTTTTTACTGCAGGTGGTATTACACTTGTTTGAACCGTCAAAGAACTATTCTTGGTAGCTTGTTCCGTGTCACCCTGAGAATTTTCTTCTTTTTCTTCATATACCCAACCAGATTCGGAATTTGAGTGGTTTCCTTCTTGATTCTCAACATAGCCTTCTTCCAATTTATCTTTATTTGCATCAGCATGCTCTTCATAATCCTCATCCACATCAACTTCATCTTTTTGTGTTTTTTTTTACTGTTGCTGGCAATGATATTTCTTGTATAAAAGGCACATTTATGTCCATTGAAATATTTGTCTCCACATTTCCAACATTTCTCTTCCTTTTTTTCCTTTATTACGCATTGGTGGGGGAATATATTTGCTTGAATTTTCTATGGATGTTCTACTTGATTTTCCTTTGGCATAACTAACTGCCCTCTCATTATTAGGTCGTTCATAACCTTCTCCTTGCTTCAGGATTTTTTCAGCACTTTCTTATCATCAGTAACTTCATTTTCCCTTTTATCACCATTATTAGAATCAACCATTTTCGCATCTTCATAATTATGGATTACTACAGAAATTTTTTTACAACGTGCAGAAATTTTGTTATAACTGTTTGTGATTTCTGCACATGAATTCTCTAATTGCTGAAGATTTTCTAGAATTTTTTTAATCTTCTCACTTTCTTCAAGTTCTTCACGTAATGGCACATTGTATGGTAAACAATGTTCCCGGGCTTGTATACTACGTTCATAAGCTTGTAAGACGATGTTGTGCGACATGGCTTCAACTTGGCTTTGATATGGCTTTGATACCACTGTAGCAACAAAACTAGTAGGTTTGGTTTATGTAGCAGCAAGACTCGTAGATTTGTTGACTTAATAGCAAAAAGGCTTTAATTATAAAAATACACAAGAGGTATTTAAATAATAATATTTTATTAAAAATATGATATGATATAATAAGATTATTGAATGATACAATGAGGCCCTGCTTTTATACCTATGCAGGTGCCTTTTCACGAATGGGCATGTCTTTTAGACATGCCTTTTCAGCTAGCTAACAACTACTTAACATAATCACTATTTGATTAGTTAATAATTATATTTATTCTATTTATTCTATTTTATACAAATTATATTTGTTACAGTCTACTTCATATTTCAGAGGTCAAAGTCAACGAGCAGCAGCAATCAAAAGCGCCCAAAAAATCTCGGCTCCTCCATAGAAAAACGCGACCTCCAAAGATAGAAATTATGCAAGTCAATCTTGGTCAACGGTCACCAAAACAGAAAATCAACACAAAATTTCAGAATTTCCTCTTTCCCTACGCACATGTGAGCTCGGGCTTCTCAATTTCAGACCTATACGAACCAATCCAAAGAAGAGAGAGAAGAATATGCTTGTGATGTGATGCTCCAAAGTGATGTGACATTAGGTCTATTTATATGCATTGGAGGAGACCCAATTTGACTTCTAGGCCAACCTGAACTTTAATGCAAATGTGGGTTTTCACATTAAAAATATATTATTCCTTGACCAAATTAAATTCTTCCAAGGGAAAAGAGGGTCTTCTCTGGATGAGGAAGGTTGTCCAAAGGAGGGAATTTGTTCCTGAGCTGCCAAATTAACACTCCCTCTCAACAAGGGAGAAATTTCCTATTGCATCATATGTCCCATCTCAAATGTCTCATTATCATCAAGTCAAATGTCGTCTCTCCTCATCTTTGCTCATCTTTTCTCATCACTGCTCATCTCTGCTCATTTGTTGAACACTCTTGAATCTAAAAGAAGAAGAATTTGACATCATAGGGGAACACAAGCTACCACCCTCTATCCAAGGACAATAGGCAAGATACGACTTCCATGGAAGGTAAGAATCACAGTTATCCTATCGTTGGGACAATAGGCAAGTTACTACTTACCGTGAGGTAAGGATCACAGATATCCTATTGTTTGGTGATCTTCCCAACTTGACCCTCAAGTGTCAGTGGTAGAACACCTGCATCCACTACCTTGGGAGGAGATACACACTTACCGTGAGGTAAGGATCAGACACAATCCAAGGCACTTGGGGGAGATACAAACTTATCATGAGGTAAGGATCAGACACACCCAAGTATCCTCACCCATTGACTAGATGGGTGGAAATCTCGACAAGCCCAGGGTGTGGGTAGGATTCATACTGGGGTATACTCAATAGGGAGAGATACACACTTACCATGAGGTAAGGATCAGACACAAGCCTACAACGACAATAGGGGAGATACACACTTACCATGAGGTAAGAATTAGACACACCTATTTTCCACGAGTTCCCTCAACCCCAAGAGCTATCTGGCTCAGTTCCTCTCCCTGGGAGCTCAGACAAGGGAGAATAGCATAGCTCAGTGTTTCAGATCAACTTGGAACCTTACCTTAGAGGTTCAATCCAAGTTGCTCTCTGAAGACCAATAACTTCCCTTTCGGCAAAGACTTGGTGAGTATGTCTTTTAGCTACTCGTCAGTCGAAATATAATGGAGTCTCAAAACTCCTCTCTGCACCATGTCTCGTATATAGTGATACCTAATCTCACTATGCTTAGACTTGTCATGAAATACGGGATTCTCTGCTAATCAAACCCCACTCTTGTTGTCGCAATATATCACTGTCATATGCAGGACCTACTCAAACAACTCTCTAAAGAGCTTCCTCAACCATATTGCCTCACAGCTATCCATGATAACAGAAATATACTCTGCCTTGGACGAGCTTAAAGCTACTGACTTCTATGTTCGACTTATCTGAGATATCATGGCAAAACCCAAACAAAAACAATACCTTGATGTGTGTTGTGTAACCAGCTCCAAAAATAGAAGAAAAGAGATATCAACGCCTTAGAAATAAGCCACTTCGAGGGGGCAACCTCCAATACATTACATAAATGAACAATTCTTGGATGATCCAATTTACAAAACCTCCTTTCTCTATATAGGAGTCCATGGGGCCATAATGTAATCCTAGTGGGCCACAATGTAATCCTAGCCGACCTAACAATAATAATTTAAGGGCACAATAATAATAAAATGGGAGTTACAAGGGTACAATAATAACAATAAGGGGGTTACACTAACAACAATAAGGGACTATACTAGTAATATAGGGACCTAACATGCCCCTCTCCTTCAAAAAAGTGTTGTCCTCAACACTTGAGTAGCTTTGGGTGCTTCTGTATAAAATTCTCATCCTCCCATGTAGAATCTTCGGTGGGTAAGTTCTTCCACTTGATGAGATACTCTGAAATTGATCGATTCCGTAGTTGTCGAGTTCTTGTTTTCATGACCGCTTCAGGTTCCAATATGATTTTTCCTTCCTCATCAAGTTCTGGCAATATTGTTTGAACTGGAAGATTTTCACCTATAACCTTCTTTAAGCATGAAACATGGAAAACTGGATGTACTCGCGAAGAAGGAGGAAGCTCCAATTTGTATGCCATAGTACCAATCTTTTGCAACACCTTGTAAGGACCATAGTACTTTGGCGATAATTTATTATCCTTCTTTGCTTGCTTGAGGGACATTTTTTTGTATAGTTGTAGCCGTAAAAATACCCAATCTCCTACATCAAAACTTCTCTTGCTGCGATGTTGATCTGCCTGTTGCTTCATTCGATTTTGTGCCAAATTCAGGTTATCCTTTAAGAGTTGGAGAACTTCTTGCTGATGCTCGATGTGATCTTCCACTGCTTGAACCTTCGAATTTTCCCTTAAAGATGATGTGATGGATGGTGGATGATATCCATAAAGTGCCATAAATGGGGTCATTTTTGCTGCGGTATGGAAGGAAGTGTTATACCACCATTCAGCAAGAGGTAACCACTTGACCCATTGTGTTTTTTTATCAGATACAAAACAACGAAGATATCCTTCCAAATATTTATTTACTATCTCAGTTTGACCATCAGATTGAGGATGATAAGATGAGCTATGAGCTAATTGAGTACCCAAACAAGAAAATAACTCCGTCCAAAAATTTCCGGTAAAAATGGGATCTCTGTCGCTCACAATAACCCTTGGGCTTCCATGTAGCTTTTGAATTCTATCCATAAATGTAGTAGCAACTGTACTTGCTTTAAATGGATGAGATAATGCACAAAAGGGTGCATACTTGGTAAGTCTATCAACTACCACCATGATGACACTCTTTCCTTCGGACTTAGGTAAACCTGTGATAAAATCCATTGAAATCTCCTCCCAACGTTGACTTGGAATGGATAAAGGTTGTAGAAGTCCGGGGGTCTTAATTGTTTCCACTTTATTCTGCTGGCAAACCAAACATTCCGCCACAAACTTTTGAATATCAGATTTAAGGCCATCCCAAAAAAATTCTTTCTTCACCCTGTGGTAAGTTTTTAAAAATCCTGAGTGTCCTCCTAAGGGAGAAGTGTGCAATTCCAGAAGAATCTTTTGTTTTAGTTGGGAATTCTTACAAAGATATAAGCGATCTTTGTACAATAAGGAATCATTTTTCCAACTAAATGTATCGGATGTACTAGGATCTTGCTGCAACTTTTGAATGAGTGTCCATACATCTTTTTCCTTCTTCCATTCATCTCTTGCTTCGGTTATCCAATCTGGTTGGATAATAGAAATGGCACAAAGCAATGCTTCCACTTCTTCATTCTTTCTTGAGAGTGCATCCGCAACAACATTAAGCTTTCCTTTTTTGTAGATTATTTCAAAGTCATAACCCAACATCTTTGTGACCCATTTTTGTTGCTCTTCTGAAGATAGTCTTTGTTCCAAAAAGTGTTCAAGACTATCATGATCAGTTTTTACCTTGAAGTGTCTTCCCATTAGGTAAAGTTCGCCATTTCTTTAGTGCATGCAGTATTGCTAACATTTCCTTCTCATAAATAGGTTTCTGTAAATACTTTCCTTTGATTGGACGACTTTCAAAAGCAATGGGTCTTCCTTCCTGCATTAAAACAACACCAATTCCATTTCCCGAGGCATCACATTCCATAATAAAGGTTTTTGTGAAGTTTGGCGTAGCTAAGACCGGTGCTAGGCACATTGCCTCTTTAAGATGTTCAAAGGCCTTAGTTGCTTCAGGAGTCCATGAAAATGCATCTTTCTTCAATAATGTTGTTAGAGTTGCTGCTATTCTCCCATAATTCTTAACAAACTTGCGATAATACCCTGTTAACCCGAGAAATCCTCGCAACTGCTTTATGGTTGTGGGGACTTTCCATTCCTTAATAGCTTTAATTTTGTTAGGGTCTACTTTAACACCCTCGTGAGATACAATATGACCCAGATATTCCACCTCTTGTACTCCAAAGAAACATTTGGATTTTTTTGCATATAATTGTTTCTCCTGCAATAGTTTGAGCACCCTGTCAACATGTTCAACATGATCCTTCCAAGACCTCTTGTAGATTAGTATATCATCAAAAAATACTAGCACAAATTTTCTAAGGAAGGGTTTGAAAATGGAATTCATCAACCCTTGAAATGTAGAAGGTGCATTGGTAAGGCCAAAAGGCATGACCAAAAATTCATAATGACCCTCATGAGTTCGAAATCTTGTTTTTGGAATATCTTCAGTCTTCATTCTAATTTGATGATATCCTGAACGAAGATCCAACTTGGTAAAATAAATTGCTCCATGTAATTCATCCAATAATTCATCAATCACACGAATGGGAAATTTGTCTTTAATGGTGAGCTTATTGAGCTCCCTATAATCCGGACACATTCGCCATGATCCATCCTTCTTGTGTACCAACACTACAGGAGCAGAGAAAGAACTTTGACTGGGTTGAATTATACCCGCCTCTAACATTTCTGCAATCATACGTTCAATTTCGCTCTTTTTGGAAGTAAGGATATCTATAAGGCCTGATGTTTGGAGGAACACTTCCTGGAATCAAATGAATAGCATGATCATGATCACGAATAGGTGGGAGTCCTTTGGGAGTTTCAAACACCTTGGAATGATTCTCCAAGACTTGTTGGAGATCTGCAGAAATAGATGATTTTGATGTCGGAACTTCTAGTGAGCATAATTGTGCAATTACGCCTCGTTGTTCTTTCTTTAGAAGCTTTGTCATGACATTAGAGCTTATTATCCTTCCCAGCTTCCCTTCAATACCCCGTAATTCGACTTCCTTTCCTTCTGAAAAAAAATTCAAGAAAAGTTCTTGAAAATGAAAAGCTACCGTCCCCAAAGATTGTAACCATTGTACTCCTAGTACAACATCAGCACCTCCCATAGGAATGGAAAGCACTGGACTAGACAATACATATTCCCCCATGGTTAGCTTGATATTATGGCATTTTCCAAAGCAATTTATAGTTCCTCCATTTGCAACCATCACTTGACATTCTGGTGCTGGGTATAGGAAACAATTTAATTCCTTGGCTACCTTACAATGAATAAAATTATGGGTGCCACCTGAATCAATCAACACTATTACCTTTTTCTTCTTGATTTGTCCTTGTATCTTGAGAGTTTGAGGAGTGGTAATTCCTGCCAGTGCATTACACGGTATGGTCGGATTCATTTCTTCCTCTTCTAGGGTTGGTTCCTGGTGTATATCCTCTTCTTGTTCATTTTCTTCTTCCTCTTCACAATCTATGTAAAATAATTTCTTCTCAGCACACTTATGACCTTTAGTGTATTTGCTATCACAACTGTAGCAAAGCCCTTTTTGCTCTTTTTTCTTCCAATTGTTGTGGTGTCAACCTTGTAGGTTGTGGAAATCTAGGCGTAGCAACACTTCCTTCTTTATAGAATTGAGTGGTAGGCTTCCTTGTCGCCATAATTTTACATTCAACTTTTCTTGCCAACCCGAATGCCTTCTCCAATGAATCAGGTTCCAAAACGCGAACTTCATGTTGGATGTTATCCTTTAAAGTGCCTATGAAGAGATCAATCCTGTGTTCCTCTGGAATATCAGTTACCTTATATTCAATTTTTGGAAGTCCTCAATGTGCTCCCCCACTAAACCCTTTTGTTTGAGATTTATCAATTGGCTAAAGAAGGTGTTGCTCTTTGTATCATCATAATGTGCTATCATTTCCTCCGTAAAAATTGACCAAGTGACAATTTTTTTACGGGAGAAAAGCCATCGATACCATACAAATGTATTTTGTTCTAAATGTAAAGTTGCAATGCGTACCTTTTGTGTGTTTTGCGCATTATGGAGATCAAAATATTGCTCCATCTGTAGTATCCATGTTACAGGATCCTTCCCATCAAACTTCCTCATATCCATTTTTGGAATATGGTGGTTCTTCCTGCCAACATTAGAGTTTATTAAATCGCGATTAACATTTATTTTGTTCTCATCATGAGGTTCTTCTACTATCTTTTCACCATTAGGAAACATTTCTTGTATCAACTTGGTCAAACCTTCGATGTCTGCTTTTAGATCATTCTTCATGTTTTTCATGTTGTTTTCCATGTTGTCTTTCATGTCATCCATCTTAGCTTCCATACTAGCTTCCATGCCATCCATCTTAGCTTCCACACTTTTCTTCAAACAATCCATCTTCTCTTCCATGCCTTTCTTCAAAACTTCCATTTCATTTTTTTTTGCTCTTTGCGAGAGTGAAATTTGTTGCACTTGCTCTTGTAATTTTGATAGATCATGTTGCAATTCTTCATCTTCATGAGTCATAGTAGACCCTTTTGAAGGCTTAATGGGTGTTGAATTATTTTTACGGGGCATCTTTTAGAACCCAATACTGATATCTATTCTACAATATGCCCTTGGAATCAATTCAAGTTGATTCTTCAAACAAGACTTATGCAATTCGGAAAAAAAAAATACACACCTTTTTCTTGCTTTTGAGGAGCTCGATATTGAAATTGGATTATCTCTGTGATTGCAGCACTTCAATATCTAAATTTCGGTACCGACGTATCCCTCTGAATTATCTTTCGAATGCCACAGGTCTGACCTGATTTGGATTCTCCAAGACAAAGTTGTGTCCAATCTCCCAAATGACCTAATTATGGATTGGTTCAGTAGAGCGAACTTGTACGACTTGCCACGTGTCACTGTTTCGTCCTTTGTCTCTGAAATTGATAGCCAAGAAACTACAGTCCGTGTACTTGCGATCACTTTTTACGGCACTCCAATCCGATGCCCAGAGAGAGAGTTATTGAACTTTTCCCACGATCACCTCTTTGAGATGAAATTCAGGAGCCTGAAAAAGCACTACCTTCCACAGATCATATCTCCAAAAATATTGCGAACCAAGCTCTGAAATTTTTTGACGAATTTCCTCAGGATTTCAGCTTCGCACCATACGAATTTCAGATTTTGAACCTTCGTAGAAAAAAATTTATAACGCAAATGCCACGATGACCTGTTTAGGAGCCTGAAAAAATACCTAACTTCCACAGATCATATCTCCGAAAATATTGCGAACCAAGCTCTGAAATTTTTAGACAATCTTCCTCAGGATTTCGGCTTCGCACCCTAAGAATTTCAGCTTCTGAAATTTTGTAGAAAAAAGTTATAGCGAAAATGCCACGATGACCTGTTTGGAGCAGCGAAACCCTAGAATCCAAAGCTCTGAAACCAAATGTTGTGTAACCAGCTCCAAAAATAGAAGAAAAGAAATATCAACGCCTTAGAAATAAGCCACTTCGAGGGGGAAACCTCCAATACATTACATAAATGAACAATTCTTGGATGATCCAATTTACAACTCCTTTCTATATATAGGAGTCCATGGGGCCATAATGTAATCCTAGTGGGCCACAATGTAATCCTAGCCGACCTAACATTAATAATTTAAGGGCACAATAATAATAAAATGGGGGTTACAAGGGTACAATAATAACAATAAGGGGGTTACACTAACAACAATAAGGGACTATACTAGTAATATAGGGACCTAACAATGTGCTCTTCTTGTCAATAACATTTCCAGCCCAGTCAACCTCAGTGTACCCATGAAGTCGTACATCTTCGGTTGTATATCTCAGACCAAGGTTAATCGTTCCATGCAAATATATTAGCAGATGCTTGGCAACAACCCGGTGTGCATGTAGAGGCTTAGCCATGAATTGACTCAAAGCGTTAAATGCAAAACATATATCTGGACCGGTGTTCACAAGGACCATCAATGCCCCAATCAATTGTCGATACTTAGAGAGATATGCCAGGCCAGGTCTTGCAGCATCTCCACATAACTTCTAGAAATTCATTTCCATCAAAGTGGTCAAGGATGTGCATTCTACCATTCCAAATCTTTCCAGTAGTTTCGTGACATATTTTCCTTAAGACGGGAAAATATCACCAGGTCTTTGCCACACTTCTAATCTCGAGAAATAGTGCATCAAACCAAGATCCTTCATTTCAAACTCAGAGGCTAGCTCCCTCTTACACTCAAACATTAGAGGCTCACTACCTGTCAAGAATACATTGTTATTTTTTGTAGCATCAGAGGTATTCTAGTCTCAAAACTTTGTGGAGAGGCTAAAACACATAAGTTCTCCATAACCCAGAATCATTTCTGGAAATTCCACCTAGCAGTGTCTCAATTAGATTATTTGCCTATTTTGTAATAATTCCTAAGTCTAAACTTAGGAAATCTGATTAATTAATCTGTATTAATTGAGATAAGGTGAGAATCATTTAGAAACTCACACAGATAGACTGGAATATGATATTGTCCCCTGATTAAGTTTTAATATTGGTCGTTGGAGCTCCAAAAGAGGTTTATAAGAAGAAGTCGATGGGTAGATGGAGAACACACTTGAGGAGTTTGATTTCCTTGGAGAGTTTGATTTTCCAGAAAGCCAGTAGTTGTCGAAAGAGTTCGAGATTCAAAAGAGGAGAGACAGAGAGGGACAAGAAAAGTGAGGTCGGAGGAATATTTTCAAATCCGGTGAGTGCATTGCAGAGAGGAAGAGATAGCCATAGTGAGGTTGACGCAGGGGCTGCGTAGAACTCTCCAGAGGCAGTTCGATTCTGCTGGGGGAAAATCAAGTTTCAATTCAAGAGGCAGAAAAGCCATTCCAGAGGCCAGGAGAAACGTTTTCCCAGTCAGCAGCAGACTATACGGCTTGAAGAGAAACTTATTCAAAATGAGCATGGAAGGGACTACATTAGGGTGACACAGGCCTACGTAGAGAAGTTTGGACAGCTCACTTGGAGTTGCAGTCAGAAGCCAAATTTGCCTGTAGGGTGAGGAAAATTCTTCACTAGATTTTTTCCAGTATTTTTCTCTGTAGGATAGCCAAATTTCAGCATCCAATTGTACTCATAATTTCTCACTGTTGCATCATAATAAAACCCTCAACTGCTACATAATAATAAAAACCTCAGTTGTTGCATTGGTTTTTCAGACTTGAAATTTTCATATGGTATCAGAGCGTGATTGATCAATCAAGAAGCTCGTTCAGAGGGAGAAGCAGGCCGAATTTTTCTAGTGTTGTATAGTGCCTAGCCAGACAGTGCGAATTGTTGGGCAAGAGTTCGATTTTCAGTTGCAGGATGGCAGAAAAATTGATTTGCCCAGAATAGTGATTCCAACAGGCAGAGGGAGAAGCAGCAACTCAGATTTTCGGTGAGAAGATTCCTTCGTTGGGCATAGAGGGTTTTGCAGTAGTTTGCAATAGAAGAATCAGCGTCGAGTGGAAGAGAAAAGAAAAAATAGTAGAGGGAAAATTTCTCTCAGGGGATCTTGAGTTTTAGAGATCTAGTTTTCGAACTGCAGATTGGTAGTAGTTGTATGCAGATCTTCTCACTCCAAAAGGGAGTGCAAGTAACAGATCTAGCAGCCAAGGAGAGGGAAAGAGCGAGTTTACAACAAATTCGAGATGGCCACAGCTACACTCAAAGATCCAGATAGATTGGATGGTGCCTCCAACTATGTCATTCGAAAGGACAAGATGTCCTTTCTTCTTGATGAGCATGGTCTAAAGACCTATGCAGGGAATGTGGTAGCAGTAACCCAGGATGCATATCAACATGAGAATAAAAAGGAAATGGCGAAGGCAAAGCAGATGATCTTGGATGGAGTTCAAGATCACATAGTCTCACATGTAGCTAGCAAGAATATGGCCAAGGAGATGTGAGATGCTCTCTCCACACTATATCAGAGTTCTTCCGAGAAGTGGAAGATGTTTGTTCATGAGAAGTTGAGAAGCATCAGGATGCAAAAGGGTGAGGCATAGATCACTTCCTCACGAGGATTCAAGAGATCTAAGATCATCTATCAATCGTTGGGGAGGCGTCCCAACCCATAGAGCTTGTATGATTGGCACTAAACAGTGTCTCAGAGGACTGGCAAGTGTTTGTCCAAAGAATATTGTGCAGAGATACTTCGCCTGGTTGGGACGGGATGTGCAGAAGGAGGAGTTGAGGCAAGCTCTAGTAAAGAGCACTATCAGCAGAGACAACAACAAGGGCATGAAGAGTGAGAAGGAAGAAGATAATGTGGCCCTAGTATTGAAGGGTCCCAATCAGGGGCAAGGGGAAAAGAAGAAGAAGAAGGACCTGTCAAAGGTCAAGTGCTTCAGAAATGGTGAGCTTGGTCACTACTGTATGCAGTATCCTCTCAGGAAGAAGGACAAGACGGAGAAGCAGGACCAAGCTGCAGCGACAACTGAGATAGACAAGTTGTCCTCCAAGCTGGACGAAGAGTTTGCGATACTTGCAACCATACCTAGAGGAGGGAGGTGGGGTGATATGGAGTTATAGTCCCAAAGAGTTGTAGACATGGGCAGGGTCCATTGAGGTGTCCTCCTTGTGGATCATTACTTGAATACAAGTGCCCAAAGTATTTAGTAGCAGGATGGATCAATGTCATTTGATCTAGTCAAATTCCCAAGTGACAATTGAAGACTAGTAGCAGTCAGGTATCGAGGAGTGCAGTGCAGTGTTGATAGCAGAGCAGGAGGCTCGGTAGTTGAATCAGCAACAGCACAGTTTCTTCAGCGGACAATGCAGTTGCTAATAGTAGTCAAAACTCAAGAGACATATTAAGCAGACTCAGATGATTCAATATTTTGGATGCCTCTCAGTTGCAGTAGTTGCAGTTGCAACAATAACAGATGAGGAGTTGCAGTGCAGATGCAAAGATGGCATTAGCATAGCAGTATCAGCAGCAACACGGACGCGGCATCAGAGTTGCACAGTAGTTGGTGGGAAGTGACCAGACATCAACAGCGTGACATAGGGTGGTACAGAGACAGCAGTGATGCAGCACTAGAACACCTTCCTCGCTAAGAGGGAGTGTTAGTTTTTGTAGCATTGGAGGTGTTCTAGTCTCGAAACTTTGTGGACAGGTTAAAACACATGAGTTCTCCATAACCTAGAAATCGTTTCTAGAAATTCCACGTAGAAGTGTCTCAATTAGATTATTAGCCTATTTTTTAATATTTCCTAAGTCTAAACTTAGGAAATCTGGTTAATTAATCAATATTAATTGAGATAAGATGAGAATCATCTAGAAACGCACATGGATTGACTCTGATATGATCTTGGCCCTTGATTAAGTTTTAATCTTGGTCGTTGGAGCTCCAATAGAGGATTATAAGAAGAAGTCGATGGGTAGATGGAGAACACACTTAAGGAGTTCGATGGAGAGTTCGATTTTCCAGAGAGCCAGTGGTTGCCGGAAGAGTTTGAGCTTCAAAAGCGAAGAAGAGACAAAGAGAGGCATGGACAGTGAGGTTGGAGAAAGATTTTCCAGATCCGAAAAGTGCATTGCAGAGAGGCATAGATAGCCATAGTGAGGCTGACACAAGGGCTGCATAGGAGTCTCTAGAGGCAGTTCGATTCTATTGGGGAAAACTCGAGTTTCAATTCCAGAGGCTGAAAAGCCATTCTAGAGGCCAGGAGAAATGTTTTCCCAGTTAGCAGCAGACTAGACGGCTTGAGGAGCAATTGATTCAGGCAGAACATGGAAGGGACTGCACTAGGGTGATGCAGGCATGCGTAGAGCAATTTGGATGGCTCACTTGGAGGTGTCGTCAAAGCCCGAATTTGCCTGTGGGGTGAGTGTAATGACCCACATCGAGTTATAGGGAACATAGAAATATTAGCATGCATATGAGACATCCATATGATAGCTACATATGCATGTATCACATGTATTGCACTAGTATATGCACTAATCAATTATGAAAAGTTCAAGTATAGGGTAATGAGTTAATTATCGAAGTACTGAGTAAATATCGAACGCACCAGAATATAATGAATGCATTGTGAGGTAAAAGTTATATATACCATTATCATAATATAACTAATATATTGTCCAAAGGAAAGTAAAAGCATTGACTTATGCAAATAAAAGAGAATTATATTATATATATTATTTACTATATTAATTGGGAGAAATTATATATATTAACGAAAAGAAATATTAACTAAAAGAAGAAGATTAATTATTTAATTATTAATTGTCTTAGGAAGTATATATATAAAATAAATTTACAATATATATAAAGTAACAAATTTTAATCAAAATATATGTTAATAAAGGGAGTTGAAGAAAAACTATTGAATTCAAACATATATATGACTTCATTGCCTCATAAACTCACAATTTATCCATATAACATCATTTAAATGTGACCGAGTCTAGAAAACTTTTCAAGATGCCAAATAATCGACTAAAGGAAGGAAACATTGTTATAATTGGAGGGTGGTGGAATTTTAAGGTTATAGGAAGGGAGAAGGAAGCGAAAAGGAGGGAGGAATGAAGGCAGAAAATTTTGTTGGGGAGATTGAAGGGAGAAGGATGGAATTCTTATAGTAATACTGATACAGAGTCTTGTTTGTTCTTGGAATTCTAGGCATGGAGGGCCACAAGATCATCTTCTGGGTCTGGGGACCATACGGGTAGACCCCAAATAGGCTAGGAGGTAAGGTCGATTTGCGTAACTGCAGTATCAGGAACTGCTACAAATGATTGCCAGGTATTCTACTGAAATTCTCTTTCAAATTCTAGTTATTCTTTGAACTAAATGTTAAAATTAGGCCTTTATACTATTATGAAATTGCAATAAACTCTTTGGTTAATTTGTCTGGTTAAATTTTCGAATTTGGGTCTCACAGTGAGGAAAATTCCTCACTACATTTTTGCCAGTAGTTTTCTCTATAGGATTTCCATATTTCGACATCTAGTTGTACTCAGAATTTCTCACTACTGCATAATAATAAAACCTTCAGTTGTTGCACCAGTTTTCCCATATTGGGTATTTTCGGGGACATTTGTCAAAAAATAACTGTGTTAATTTTTATGTGTGTGTGCTAGCACTTTTCATTTTCCAACACTATTATTTTTCGCAGTTCTATTTGTGAAGGTTGCAGCGGGATTTATTTGGTATGTGTCATAGCAGATAAATTGTTAAATTAATTAACAATTAGAAAAATAAATTCTAGTTGTTGCAATAGGATTTCAGACTTGAAATTTTCACATAAATCGTTAACATATAAAACCAAAATCAAAGGCATACCTTGGACCACTTTGAAGTAAAGGTTCAGATCAACATTGTTTTTTGTGAATCTAAGTTTCACCAAGTAACTATCAATGTGGGCATACCAGGCTCTGGGGGCTTGCTTCAAACCATATAGTTCCTTCTTCAACCTGCAAACATGAGTCTTCCTATCCTTCACTTCAAATCCCTGAGGCTACTCATGATCCAAGTGGATATTGGTGGCCACCCGATTATTCCACTTGGGGCCCCACTATTGTTTCTTTCAGTTTTTCAGTTTCCTTAATTGTAGTGCAATTTACTATTTTTAGCAGTTTTTCGGGTCCTGAACTTACGGAGTCGTTTTGAGGCCCTAAACGGCATTTTTTGGGAAAACCGGGAGCAACATAGAAGTTTCTTTGATGTTGCTCACATCAGAAGTTGTAGTCCTCAGATAGATCTTTCAAATGAGGTATTTTGCGCGTCAAACGGAGATCGTATGCCAAAGTTACATCCCCGGGAAGTTGATGTACCAATTTATCCAAACGGGGCCCGTAGTTTTGGCGCTTCATCTCCTAGGGTTAGGTTTTTGGAAGTTTAGGGTTTTCCATTGTTTCTCAATAATAAATAGGCCCTCGAGCCTCATTGTAACACAGTTCAGAGGCCTGTAGCCACCACATCTCTTCTCAAAGATAAGCTACCAGTGTCGTAGCTATTTTATTTCCATTCTGTTTGTAAACAAATTTCAGTTCTTTGATATTAATGAAATGAAGTGTTATTTCCGCTGCATCTTTGTATTTATGGTTATATGTGTATTCTGTTGTGCTCCTGCATAAATTCGGATCAGTGGTATCAAAGATGTCTGCTTTTTTTCGATCCTTCTTTCAATTTCCCCAATGAGGTCGGGTATAAGGAGTTAGGGCTCGATCTAGTTGAACCTTTGCAAGATTAGCCTCACAAACCCCGATGGCCGCCCATGGGGGACAAAAAGAAAGACGAGGGAGCAGGATATCGTATCAAAATATTGCTCGAGGAGGCCCTTGAAAAACAAAGGAACGTGATGATGGATAACTTTGCCCAGATCCTTCAACGACTGCCCATTGGTGGCGCATCTGCATCCACCAGCCACTTTGGAGGCACAACTTCCTTTAAGGTACAAGTAAACTTTGGCATTCCCATATTTGAGGGCCAAATAGATGCAGACGCCGTAGATAGATGGTTAAATCTATTAGAAGGATATTCCTCGGTTCATGACTTTTCCGACCGGGAGAAGATTATTTTTGCACTCCTCAAAGCCGCCCCCCATGTCAAGGACTGGTGGGAAACCTACTGTGAGAAAAAGGACAAGGGGGAACCCTCTCTGTTCTTGGTCATACCCACTTGGAATTCTTTCTGAGACGCCGTCAAGGAACAATATTATCCCGTGGGGAGCTATAAGGACAAGTACATACAATGGACTAAGCTACGGCAGCAAAGGGATCAAGTGTGCATGAGCTGACGAATTTGTTCCATACCCTCGCACAAAGTTGGGTATCAAAGATTGGGAGAAACATTTGGTGCTGAAGTACCGCAGTTGTCTGCATAGATACATTCAGGAGGAAATGGAGTTCCTCAACATCTCCTCTCTTGCTATGACATACTGGTATGTTGCCAAGATTGAGCAGAAATTCAACAGAAGAAGCGATACTTTGGATTTACGAATCAAAAGCAAGGGAAAGGTACACCCAAACCGCAGAACAAAGGAAAAATCCAAGGCATGGCGGCCCAAGACAACCTGCCAAAGCCGCAAGCAAAGAACAACACCGCGAAGCTGAAGAAGGACACGGGAAAGTGGTGTGAGTTCCATAAGAGCTCCACTCACAACACAAGTGAGTATCGGGCCAATCAGTCACTGATGGCCGAGATGAAGGCTTCTAAATCAGATGCATGCTCTGACTTTGAATCAAAATCCGACAAGGGGAATGACAAAGGGAAGCAGATTATTGATGCGGAGCCCAACGCCACCGTTTCCACCACGAAGATCCAGAAGAAGGAACCAGAAGATCAAGAGGAGGAGGAGCATCTCTTCCACTCCCAAATGTGGGTAAAGGGTTCCCTGCTACAGTTCATTGTCGACAGTGGGAGCCAAAAGAATCTCATTTCAAAAAAGGTCATGAAGCGGTTGGGCTTGCCGGCCACAACACACCCACAGCTGTACATCATCGAGTGGCTTCACCAAGGACGAGATCTCCGCGTCAGCCAGCAGTGTCGTCTTCCATACAACATCAAGCCCTTCACGGATGAGGTATTATGTGACATTGCTCCTCTTGATGTTTGTGATGTATTATTAGGCCAACCATACTTGTGGAAGTGACATGCCGTGTATGAATCCCGACCTCGCCCTGTTATTGTTACTTTGGACAATAAGTTGTACAGGATACCAAAGGTACCACCACCTGCCGCTATCTCTTTGGTTACTGCAAAACAATGCAGTAAGCTCATTTCCAAAACCGGGAAATTTGTTTTCCTGATGATTTTCCCTCAGGGCAAGAAGAAGACTATGGCCATGACCTCCAGACATGGCTCCTCAGCATGACAACAACAAATGGATAAGGTCGTGGAGGAGTACGGGGACATCTTCACCTCACCTGTAGGGGTGCCTCTGCAGAATCAGGTCAAGCACCCCATCGATCTGACCCCAAGTGCGCCACTGCCCAATGGACCAATTATCAGCGCTTTGTTCTAGAGAATGATGAAATCAAGAGGCAGATTCAGGAGCTACTGCAGAAAGGTCATATCCAACCGAGTTCATCACCCTGTGGGAGCCCGATCGTGTTGGTGCAGAAGAAGCATGGGACTTGGAGACTTTGTATTGACTATTGGGCGCTGAACAAGATCATTGTCCGAAATAGGTACCTGATCCCACGGATTGATGACCTTCTGGACCAACTCAAAGGGGCAAAATATTTCAGCAAGATCAACTTGAAGTATGGGTATCACCAGGTACCAATCGAACCCTCCGATGTGTGGAAGACTGCCTTCAAAGCCAAGGAGGGCCTTTTCGAATGGTTGGTCATGCCTTTCGGGTTGACAAATGCTCCTACAACCTTCATGAGGCTGATGGACAACATCTTGCAACCATTCACCAACTCATTTGTAGTAGTGTACTTGGATGACATCCTGATCTTCAGCAAGACTTGGGAAGAGCACCTACACCACATCCGACGGGTCCTCCAAACATTGCAGCAACACAAGTTGTGTACCAATTTGGAGAAGTGCACTTTTGGCATGACCCAGGTTCAATATCTGGGATACATTATTGATGGGGGGGGGGGTTCATGTGGATGCAACCAAGATCCAAGTCATTCGGGATTGGCCAACCCCAACCACTCTAACAGAGCTTCACAGCTTTCTGGGTCTTGCTAATTTCTACTGTAGGTTCGTGTTGGGATTCTCTCATATCACTTGGCCCTTGAGTCAAGTCACCAAGGGAGGAGCGAAAGAAAAATTCTTTTGGTCAGAACCTCAACAAAAGGTGTTTGTAGAATTGAAACATTGCCTCTGTTCTGGCCTAATTCTCACATTAGCAGACTTGCAACAACCATTTGAGATCGAGACAAATGCCTCTAACTATGCTATTGGGGTAGTTCTTACTCAACAAGGACATCTAGTGGCATATCACAGTAAGACACAGTCCACAAGTATCCCACTTATGACAAAGAAATGTATTCCATTGTACAGGATTGCCGACACTGGAAGCATTGCATTTTTGGGAAGGAAACGGTCATCCACACAGACCACCGACCTCTACAGTTCAAACAGACACAAGGGAAGTTGCATAACGATCGCCATCAGAAGTGGTCCACATATCTGCAACAGTTTCATTTGAACATTAAGTACAAGAAGGGTAGCACCAATAATGTTGCAAACTGCCTCAGCTGACCACCAATCGTGGCGCTAACCTCCGTTCTCAACTCTTGTGGGCACGAGACTTCTGATTGGTCGCTTCTCTACAAGAGCGATCTGGAATTCGGCCACGCATACAAAACACTCTTGGAGGGTACGCAAGTTCCAAATTTCCACATCCAAGATGCACTACTATGTCACCTGGGACACCTTTGTGTTCCTTCAAGCGAGCGTGCGAAGATGATTTGGGAAGCGCACTACAGTCGGGTCGTTGGGTGTTTCGGAGTCGAGAAAACAGTGGCAGCACTACAGAAGTATTTCTATTGGCCAAACCTTCGACAAGATGTCGGGAAGTACATCAGATCCTGCACTGCTTGCGCCATTGCTAAACCGACCATCAAGAAGCAAGGCCTCTATACTCTGCTACCTACCCCTAGTCGACCTTGCGAATCCATCTCCATGGATTACATGTCAGGCCTTCCTTCTACTAAGCATGGAAACGACTGTTTTTTCATGGTCGTCGACAGATTCTCGAAGATGGCCATTATGGCGACCTATAAGAAGAATATCACAGCAGAAGCCACTACTAAACTCTTCTTTGAACAAGTGTGCGTGCACTTTGGGATCCCACAGTCTATCATCTCAGATCGGGATAGTAGGTTCCTCAGCACATTTTGGTCCAACCTCTGGTCAATGCTGGACACCAAGCTCACCAAGTCCACATCTTTCCATCCCCAAATTGATGGCCAGACAGAGGTTGTCAACAGGATGATCGTACACACTCTATGCATGTACAATTCAAAGAATCCACGCACATGGGATGAGAGTCTTCCCTATGTACAACACAGTTATAACCAGGCTCTTCGCAGCTCAACCGGCCATAGCCCCTCTCAGGTGGGCTTGGGATTCCAGCCATTATGTCCCATTGATGTAGCCATGCCATTTGCAGCTACTCAGGCCGATTCGGCTCATGTCTAGTCTAAAGCTGACAAGGCCAATAGCTTCATTGAGCATTCAACACATCCGCTAACATGTTCACGAAATATTTGATAGAGTCAATGCTAAGTACAAGCAACGACATTATCAACATCGGGTGCCACACAACTTCCAGGTGGGCGACAAAGTGTGGCTACATTTGCAGAAGGAGCGCCTCACTGGACCCCACCGCAAGCTTCGCCCGCTCTGATATGGGTCATACACCATCACCAAGGTTGTAGGGGCCAATGCCTTCGAGCTCAGTATTCCACCATTCCTTGGTCTACACCCAATGTTCAATGTGGACCGCCTTCGGCTGTACTTCCCACCTCTACTGGACACCTCCAATATTGCAGAACAACTCACACTAACAGAATTAAACCCAGACTACATGGAACAGGCCGCGACGGATCATATCATGGACATGCAAATCAAGAACACTCGCCAACAGAATATCCAACTGTATCAGGTTGTCAAAGCTGGCTAACTCCTGCACCAAGGCAAGTGGTTCACCAAGGACCAAATTCAGCAGAAGTTTCCTCATCTCATGGAGGAACTCAACGCAATGGGGACCATTTCTTCCTAACGAGGGAGGAATGATCCAGGTGGATATTGGTGACCACCTGCCTATTCCACTTGGGGCCCCACCATTGTTTCTTTCAATTTTTCAGTTTCCTTAATTTTAGCACAGTTTACTATTTTTAGCATTTTTTCGGGTCTTGAACTTCCAGAGCCGTTTTGAGGCCCTAAAAAACGTTTTTTGGGAAAACCAGGAGCAACATAGAAGTTCCTTCGATGTTGCTCACCATCAAAAGTTGTATTCCTCGGATAGATCTTTCTAATGAGGTATTGTGCGTGTCAAACGGAGATCGTATTCCAAAGTTACGTCCCCAGGAAGTTGATGTACCAATTTACCCAAACGGGGCCCATAGTTTTTGCGCTTCATCTCCTAGGGTTAGGTTTTTCGATGTTTAGGGTTTTCCATTGTTTCAATAATAAATAGGCCCTCGAGCCTCATTGTAACATAGTTAAGAGGCCTGTAGCCACCACATATCTTCTCAGAGATAAGCTACCATCGCCCTAGCTAGTTTATTTCCATTATGTCTGTAAACAAATTTCAATTCTTTGATATTAATGAAATGAAGTGTTATTTCTGCTGCATCTTTGTATTTATGGTTATATGTGTACTCTGTTGTGTTCCTGCATAAATTCGGATCAACTCAACATATACTTCTTCCTAGAGTATGCCATGAAGAAATGCAATCTTTACATCAATCTAGTGAAGGGTCCATCCTTGAATAATAGCAAGGGAAACAATAGATCTAATAATGGTATATCGAGCAACAGGTGCAAAGATGTCATCATAATCTTCTCCCTCTTTCTGGGAGAAACCTCTAGCCACGAACCTTGCCTTATACTTTTCAATGCTTCCATTAGCTCTGTGCTTGATCTTGAATAGCAAATTCGAGGTCACGACAAACTTTCCTTTAGGTCTCGGAACAACATCGCATATATCATGCTTCATAATAGACTCACACTCTTCGACCATGGCATCCTTCCAAACTTGCTCTTTCACTGCTTCTTCAAAATTGGGAGGCTCAACTTGGATGATAGTGTTCATAGCTACAACGTATCCCTGGTACTGGCATGGCTTCTTGCCTTCTTTAAAGATTCCTCCAGCAACAACATGTTTCTCAGCATCTTGTAATGTATCACGAAGCCATAGTGGTCTTTTCCTAGCAAGGGGATCACATGGAGGAGGATCCAAAGGCTCCATATGCTTCGTGGGATCATCAACAATATCCTTCTCAGATTTAGGCACAGAAGGACCTTCTAGTAGGTCCTTCTCATCATCCTTCTTATCAACAAGAGGAGGTGAAGGAAGGCCCCTTGTTTTTCCAAGGGCAACATCTTCATCAAAAGTCACATCCTTGCTAAACTTGATTTTCCTTTGACCATAAATATATATTCTAAAGGCTTTAGAATGTTCACAATATCCAACAAACGTACCTCTCTTTTTAGTGGCTTCTAGCTTGTTCCTCTTGTCCTTTGGCACATGAAAGTACACGAGGCAACCTAATATCTTTAGATGACCAACATCGGGCTTTACACCTGTAAACACTTCTTCGGGAGTTTTGTTACCCGAGGCTTGATGAGGAACCCTAGTTTGAACATAGACCGTTGTATTTGTGGCTTCTCCCGAAAGGAACTTCGGCAACTTTTGATCATGCAACATGACCCAGGCAACTTCCATGACAGACCTGTTCATTCTTTGAACCACACCATTCTGCTTGGGATTATATGGTACAATATTCTCTTTCTTGATTCCAATATCCTTACAAAAGTCAACGAACTCATCTGAGGTATATTCTCCACCATTGTCAGACCTGAAAACTTTGATCCTCTTCCTTATTGGATTTTCTATCAGCATCTTGAAGTCCTTGAACATGCCAAATGCTTCGTCCTTATGCTTCAAATAGAATATCCATGTTTTCCTGGAGATGTCATCAATAAATATTATATAATAGAGGTAGCCACCAAGGGAGTGCACAAGCATGGGTCCACATAGGTCAAAGTGGATGAGTTGTATAATATAATTAGTCATGTTTTAGTTGGAGGGGAATGGTCCCCTTGTCTTCTTTCCACTGGCACATCCTAGACATACTCCACCGTGACTAGCTTGAACATCAAGCATCCTAGAAACCAACTTTCTTACTTTAGGCAGGGATTCATAATGTATATGTGCCAACCTTCGGTGCCATAGTTCACTTTGATGATTGATATCGTGGACCATAGCTTGCAATGGTCCTTCGTTGACTCTAGTCCTTCAACTCGAGATTCTGAGGTGAAAGCATCCCTCATGCGAGATTCCATAGGCCAGGTGAGGACTTTTCCTATTATGAAGGCAACTCTCATCCCTTTGTCTACCAAGATAAATATTCTTCTTTAGTCCCGGAACATACATAACATCATGAAGAGGAACGGATTCCATATATTCCAAATGAAATTTGACATAACCAAAACCCCTTACAAGATGAGTAGAGTTGTCCCCGAGGATGATCTTCAGATTGGTCTCCCTCTCAACCAGATTTGAGAGGACTTCCTTCTACCTAGAGAAATGTCTAGAAGCCCCACTATCTACCAACCAGCTATCATATAAATATGGAGGAGAGGAACTAGAAAGAGAAGAAATACAAATATATTCAGATTGAGAGGCAACAACATTTTTTTCATACCTTGAGCTCCTTGATCTCTTTTGCAGATGACAGCCTTCTTCAAGATCATCAGGAGCATCTCTTCTTCTTCTGTCATGTCTCCTTTTTCTATCATCGTCTCATATTCTAGCATAAAACCTGTTGTTGTTGAAGCCACGGTTAGACCTTGGAGCATCTCTCTTTTCCGAACAGTCTTGGCCATAGTGACCATGCTTGTGGCAATTGAAGCATTCAACTTGAAGCTTGCCTTTTCTATACCTTCTCTTGGAATCCCTGGAATTTGGAGGAGGTTTTCTAGAGTTAGATGGTCTCCCTCTTCCTTTCATCTTCTTGTATTAAGCAGCAAATGCAGAGGGCTCTCCTTCTTCATGCTTTTGAACCCTCCCTCTAAATATCATCTTGATTTCTTCTTGAGTACATTTTCCAGCCAACTCATCAAATGTTTCGAACTTGTCATTGTTGCTAATAGTAGTGATGAAGGTTTCCCAAATAGGAGGAAGACCTTGAAGAGTGACCAGCACCAGCTCTCTGTCAGATATAGGCTCACCAGCAGTCTGCAATTGAACCCTTAATTGGGATATCCTCGTGACATAGGATTGCACAAATTCCCCTTTGTTCATCTTAATGTCCTTGAGTTGATTCTTCAAGGAGAGGATATGATTCAAATTGTTGACCTCATACATCTCAACTAACTTATCAAAGTATCCTAAGACTTATTCAATTTTCCAACATAATTAAGCAAATGTTCTTTCAAAGAATAAATAAGAATTTTCTTGGTTTTGAGCTCACCTTTCTTATATTTGGACTTGACAACAATAGAAGCATTTTTGGGTGGCTCAGGTACCTTTCCTTCCACATACTCCAAAACATCATTATCATCCAATATGAATTCCAACCTAATCTTCCATGCAGCAAATTTTATGAGTCGCCCAGCTTCTTTGTATCCTTGAAATATGAGGTAGACATCTTGACCAAGTTAAATAGCCTCCTTTAGATTCTTCCAAAAATGATTGCTCTTGTATCTTGATTCCTTGGGCTAGTCTTCACCTCAACTCTGATACCATGTTAATTTTCCATTGTTCTATGTTGTTACAATCACTTTAGCCCAATTATTTCTTCAATTAGCAATCAATTTCAAATCAATTTAATCTTCAAATAACATATAAAAATTGTAGATAGAACAGTAAATGCAATGAATAATAGAAGACAATCAAGAAAAATAAGACACAAGATTTGGAAAAGACCAGGGAAAAACTCCACAAGGGGGAAAACCCTTTCAAATTCTTCTTCTTATTAGATTGTCATAAAATGTTCAACAAAGAGATGCACTGATTCAATTCATCAACAAAAAGAGTCAAAGTCAATTCTTTGACTATCCAAGAGATCTACCAATCAATATCCAATAGATAAACCTCAAAATCAAATCTTGTCAACAAGTCTGCAATTCTTCCATAGTCAACAACAGACAAAGATGCCCTAACCAATCCACAAGTCAATGATAAAAAAACCTCAAAGGACCTTAGTCAGCAATCAAAATACTTGGCCTTCCTTGCTGATCAAACTTTAGTGAAAACAGTTCCAAACAACTCGGTCAAAGGAGAGATAAGATCCCTAGAGCCAACTTTAGATTTTAGAGGTCAAAGTCAATGGTCAGCAGCAGTCAAAAGTGCCCAGAAAATCTCGACTCCTCCACAAAAAAACTTCGTCTCCAAAGATCGAAATTATTCAAGCCAAAGCAAGTCAAAACTCCTAGTCAAACTTGGTCAACGGTCACCCAAACTGAAAGTCGACGCAGAATTTCAGAATTGTCTCTTTCCCTTCACACATGTGAGCTCGAACTTCTCAATTTCCGACCTATACGAACCAATGTTGCACGAAACGGGGACGTTTTTTGGAAGCGAGGACGTGGAAGCGGGAAAACGGAAGCGTCATTTCCCAAAAATCTATGAAGCGAAGCATCTCAGAAGCGTCTACTATATATATATATATATATATATATATATATATATATATATATATATATATATTATTTGTTTTCATTTATATTAAAAAAAACATCCAAAATACCAAATTAGTTGTAGAAGACATGAAAACATGCATATTTTTACATAAATCAAGATAGATATGACATCCATGATTCCATTGTACATCAATGATTAATTATTCGGACATCAACCATCTAGATTCTAGCAATTAAGAACATACATCAGATTTTTAAGCATATCATTAAACATAAAACATTAGGAGATAAAATCATCAAACATTCAAGTAACTTATCTAGCAAGTGAGCAACTGTCAACATGAGTCATGTCCAAAATTCAAATAATAATGTTTACAAAATAGACCACTTGGCCACCACCAAGACTCAAGAACACACTGAACTGGGAAGAGTAAGACATGAAAGTTCAAATTGACAACAAGACTACAAGTCTAATCTATGTGAAAAGTAGTAAACTACAAATATATCTACTAATCTCTCATCCTTCCACCATGAACAGTGCGTAAGCCTCCACCTGGTGGCAATGAAGAAGATGGTGAAGATGGCGACTCTGGAAGTTGTGGCAGTGGAACTGATGAAGATGAAGCCCCTGTTGTTGGTGTTGAAGCATGGAACCTGGGAACCAAGGGACCAGATGGGGGTGGCATCTCAACTCGATCATCATCATCCTGGATAAGAGCGTCCTCCAATTTCTCTAATCGCAACACTCCATCCTCCAAATTGGGCTCCTTTTGATTTTTTTCCCAAACCTTAAGGTCTTTATTAGTCTTTGCATCATCACAGTAATGGGACAACAATCGCAAGTTGTAGTGAACATAAACCAAGCTCTTTTCTCGGTATAAATGTAACTTGTTCCTTCTAACATTGTGGATGAAAGAATAAGAGCTCCAACTCCTCTCTGCAAAAGAAGTGATTACCACCTGTGATAGCACCCGCAATGCCAAAGTGTGTAGAAGTGGAGTAGCACCTCCATGCATGTTCCACCACTCAAGAGAAGATAAATTATCTTGATCTCTAATCGCATGCATGCTCCCAAATGAACCAATGCTAAGTGTATATTTGTTCAAATGTTTCTGTAGCATGGCAGACTCCTCATCAAGGACTAATTTATCCAATGCTTTCATATAACTAGATAGAACCTCTGGATCTAGGTGTGGTTTTATCCTGCTCCCCCCCAGGTGTTGGTGTTGAAAGCCATGATGGATGATAGTATTTAGGTGTCAGTACATATGCTGTAATATTCCCAATTAGCAATAGCTAATTGGAAATATTAATTTTGACCAATTTTGCCTTATTATAGTTGGAGCATGAATAAAGTGAGTAAAATATTAATTAACTCACTTAGGATAAAGCACTTTCCTAAAGTCCACATCGAAATTAAGGGAGTGGGGCCTAGTGGCCAAGTGGACAGCGCAGGAGAGGGACGCAGACCACGTGGGCAGCATGGGGCCTACCTCACACAGATGAGAGGGACATCGTGGGCCATGGAGCACGTGGAAGATGGTGGGGCCTAGGAAGAGAGAGGCCCATCGTTATAAAAGGGAAGAGAGCCCCCTCATTTGGTCATTCATGTTTATGCATATTGAGCTAGTCATTTTGACTTGGAGCACGCTGGCTGTTTAGCTTGTCTGCAGTCCTGTTCAGTACATCGGGTGTCTCCGTTCGGAGATCCCACCCTCAGCCCCAGGAGACTTCGAGTGCTTGCTCGAGTGAGGTATTTCCATCAGCATTTTGCAGGAGGATCGGTGATTGCATTCGTGGAGGAGCAGAGCATTTAGAGATTGCGCAGTCTTGAGAGGGAGGACGCAGTCCATCTTGGGGGAGCTCCGAATTGGCACCATTTTGGAGGATTCAGGCCAGAGGATTGAGCAAGGGGCCAGCCCTTGCCTATTGGAGACATTTGACAGAGTGGGAGGCCATATTTTGGAGGATTGCATTCAGCACCAGCTTGGCCCTTGGGAGGATAGCGTAGATCCTCAAGGGAGGCATTTTCTGGGGTCGACTATTTCAGAAATGCTCTCTGGGCTTTTCTGGGTATTGTGAGTAGAGGCCGATTCCAGAGTATCAGATTTTTCCGAGCAGGGGAGCAGCCCCAAATAGTCATTTTGTTCCAGCAGTAGCAGCAGCACGGCAGTATTCTAGCAGCTTGGACGCGGAGTAGAGAGCAGCCATTTCCATTGATATTCTGAGAGTATTCCTACACTTTCCTAGTGCAAGTCGAGGTGCCATCATTCTGATCACCTCTTGTACTCATTTCTATTTCTTAGTATAATAAAATGGCTTAGCGTTCTCTCTATTTCATGTGTATCTGCTTCATGATCTGTTTTTAGCATTTTATATCTTGTTGTATGCTTTGTATTACTGTCTATTTCCCCTTCGGGATATTACAGTGGTATCAGAGCTCATAGACTTGGCTTAGCCTGTGGAGTGAGTTGTCTATGACACCGGAAGAGAAGTCGTATATTTGCTACAAAGGTAGAAAGTACCGTGACAGAGAGGGTAGGTTGCAAATCACCTACGGAGAGGGTGACTGCGTTCCATTGGTGGACGCAGAACAGGAGGAACCAATGGCAGATGATAGTGATGCGAAGAAGTTTGGGGAAATGCTCCTCAAGTCAGTACAAGATCTGTCGAGGCAGATTGAGGTGATGGGACAGAGATTCACTGCTGTAGAGGCTAGACAGCATGAAACCCCAAGGGGTTTCCAAAGTGGTGAGGGATCAAGCACATCCCACCATTTGCAGGAGCACGATGCCACTCAGCACATGGCATCACATGCACCCACACGTTCCACTACGCCCACTTTTCTGGCTGCAGACATAGGGGCAGGAGCACAACAGGAGCTAGAGCCTGGCCACATGGGTGATTACTTTGTTGAGTATCAGGAATATGGGCAGGAGTTCAGGGATGGCCTTTCATTTCGAGATTTTTTCCAGCTCCAGCAGGACAGCAGACCCCGCGACCATCACAGGGGACATCGACATTATCACGAGGGAGACACTCAGCGTACGATGAGCAGGTTCCATTTGCCTATGTTTGATGGCTCATCAAACAGTTCGGCAAAGCCTTGGGTGGAGAAGCTGGACATGTACTTCCAGCTCAACCAGATGGCAGAGACGGAGGCCATCAAGGTGGCAGCGCTGCATCTGGATGGCGAGGCCTAGGATTGGTGGTTCCACGGGATGATTACACTCGGGCATTCGATAGTGACCACATATGCCGAGTTCACTCGGAGGTTGATAGAGAGGTTTGATCGAAGGGATTCGGAGGAGCACTTTGTTGAGCTGACGAGGCTCAAACAAACCGAGAGTCCGGATACATATATCTCAAATTTCCTGAGACTTTCAATGATGGTGCCAGATCTATCCGCGGCACAGATGATTTACATGTTCATTGAGGGGCTAGCAGAGCCGCTTCGGGGATTGGTCAGATCCACTAGACCAACCACACTCCATGACGCAGTTGGCAGGACCTGGGACTTGCAGGATGCCTTACCCCCAGAGACAGGCTTTCTAGCCTAAGGGGAAGGATGTGAGGATTCCACCTCCAAAGGGGAATCAGGGTAGGGGACAGTTGGATGATGATGCCAAGAGGGAGTTGAAGAAGAAGAGGTTGTGTTTCACCTGTCAGGAGCTGTGAGCACCAGGACACAGATGTGCTGCTGGCAAAGCACATTTTATCGAGGTCTTCTCCGAGAGCAGCGAGGAAGAGGATGAGTATGATGACGTGGAGGTAGGGGGCAGCCATGCAGCGCAAGATCAGTTGCCACCTCCACCACCTGGAATAGGAGGTGCAGCCTTTGCACCTACCAGAGGGACCCTTGCAGCATTGCAAGGAGTTCCCAAGTATCTGACGTTGCACGTCCGAGGGACAGTATGGGGGCAGCGAGTATTAGTACTAGTGGATAGTGGGGCAACCCACAACTTCATCGATGCACAGATGGTAGAGCGGAGAGGCATACAGATAGAGATCTTCGATGGGTTTTCAGTGTTGGTCCCAAGAGATCAGACTATGCAGTGTGCCAGATATGTCCCAGAGCTAGCAGTGACAATGGGCACCTACACAGTGACTGACCACTTTTTCATGGTTAACATATCGGATACCAATGTGGTATTGGGTGTACAGTGGCTGATCACTCTAGGGAAAGTCACCACAGATTGGGAGGCCTTGGAGATGGAGTGGGATGATAAGAAGACCGGGAAGCATGAGAAGATACGGGGCATGCACACTTACCCACCCCAGACCGTTTCAGCTCACCGGATGGAGGCAGACTTCCGGAAGGGAGACATAGAGTGGGCCGTAGAGCTGTGTGCATCAGAGGTAGGGACTTCCGGGTAGACAGTTCATCCAGAGATACAGACCATCCTTGACAGGTATGCCACGGTGTTTGGGGAGATACCACCAGGACAGCCACCGGATCGGGGATTTGAGCATACGATTGAGCTAGAGCAGGGCATTCAGGGCCGTCATTACCACACCCTATAGGCACCCCAAGGCCTATCGGGATGAGATCGAGCGGGCTATCCGTGAGCTGTTAGTTCTTGGACACATTCGGCCTAGCACCAGTCCTTTCGCTTCTTCGGTAGTGTTGGTGAAGAAGAAGGATGGCACATTAAGGATGTGCATTGATTACAAGGCCCTGAACAAGAAGACCATGAAGAACAGGCATCCTATTCCTCGGATAGACGAGTTGATGGATGAGTTGACAGGGGCACATTTCTTCTCAAAGATTGATTTGAGATCCGGGTACCACCAGATTCGCGTGAGGGAACAGGACATTCCCAAGACCGCTTGCAGGTGCCACTATGGCCATTTTGAGTTCTTGGTGATGCCCTTCGGGCTAACCAATGGACTGGCCACCTTCCAGTCATGTATGAACCACATCTTCCGCAATCACCTGAGGAAGTTTGTGTTGGTCTTCTTTGATGACATATTGATATATAGCAAGACATGGGAGGAACATCTCCAGCACATAGAGGCAGTGTTGCATATTTTGGAGGAGCAACAGTTTTATGCTAAGCTCTCCAAGTGCGAGTTTGGATTGACGTAGATGCTATACTTGGGACACATCATAGGGGTGGACGAAGTGAGTGTCCACGAGGAGAAGATCAGGGCCATTAGGGATTGGCCAAAGCCGAGAAACATGACGGAACTTCGGGGGTTTGTCGGTATCTGCACATACTACAGGAAGTTCGTCAAGAGTTTCTCTCATCTTGCTGCACCCCTTACAGATTTGACGAAGAAGGGGGCATTCAGTTGGACAGATACAGCGCAGCGAGCCTTTGACAGGCTCAAGGAGGTGATGAGCAGTTGTCCAGTGCTAGCATTGCCAGACTTCACGCAGCCATTCATCCTGGAGTGTGATGCATCAGGAGAGGGGATCGGCGCAGTGTTGATGCAGGGAGGCCACCCTATAGCTTTTGAGAGCCGGAAGCTCCTTCCACATGAGCGGTTGTATGCCATATACGACAAGGAGATGATGGCCATCATGCATGCATTGGCCAAATTCTGGCAGTACCTGGTAGGTAACAGGTTCAGGGTGAGGACTGACCACAACAGCCTCAGGTTCTTCTTAGAGCAGAAGTAGCTACATGAGAGGCAGCAGAAGTGGGTCAGCAAGATCCAGGCCTACGACTTTGACATCAAGTATGTCAAAGGGAAGAACAACGTGGTGGCTGATGCACTTTCACGAAGACCAGCCACGTTGTCTCTGATGAGTTTGGACGTAGATTGGAGGGCTCGACTATTGGTGGAGTACTCCAAGGACAGGTTTGCTTGTGAGATTCTAGATGGACAAGTGACAGATGATAGATACAGGGTGATGGATGAGATCATCTACTACAGGGACAGGATCTTCTTGACTAAGGGCTCTCATCTCAAGAAGAAGATATTGCAGGCTTCTCACGATTCACCCACCAGGGGTTTACCAAAACCTACAGGGCCATCAGGGAGAGGTTCTCATGGAAGGGCCTCAAGGAGGACGTACTCCAGCATGTCAGGGAGTGCGAGGTTTGTCAGCGCAATAAGTGGGAGATGAACCATCCGACAGGTTTATTGCAGCCTCTTCCCATTCCAAAGGGGAAATGGGAGAGTATTTCGATGGACTTCATCACAGGGTTTCCCATGGTGCAGGGCAAGGACTGTATATTCGTCGTCGTTGATCGACTGACGAAATATGCACATTTTTTTGCCATATCTGCACATTATACAGCAGCACGGGTGGCGGAGCTGTTCTTCAGGGACATCTTCAGGTTACATGGTCTTCCCAAGACCATTGTCAGTGACAGGGACAACCGCTTCATGGGCGGATTTTGGCAGGAGATTTTCCGATTGGTGAGGATAGAGTTGACACCGAGCACCAGCTACCACCCACAGAAAGATGGGCAGACAGAGATAGTTAACAAGTGGCTGGAGGGCTACTTGCGTAACTATGTCAGTGGGCAACAGAGAGCATGGCTGAAGTGGCTGCACCTAGGAGAGTACTGCTACAACAACACACATCACATGTCTATCGGTATGTCTCCGTTTTATGCATTATATGGTTATCATGCTTTATCTTTTCTTGATGTGATATTTGGTGCCAGCAATGCTCCGAGAGCCAAGGATTGGATCCAAGAGAGTCAGGACATCCTCCGAGCTCTCAAGGATAACATGGCTACAGCACAGAACCAACAGAAGCTGTATGCCGACAGGGGTCGGGTGGAGAGACAGTTTGAGGTAGGAGACTTGGTCTACCTACGTTTGCAGCCATACCGACAGTCGAATCTGAAGTAGGAGGGAGCTGAGAAGCTCAAGCCCCGCTTTTATGGGCCTTACAGGGTGATACGTAGGGTTGGGCAAGTTGCTTATGAGTTGGAGCTGCCCCAGGGTAGCAAGATTCATAACATCTTTCACGTATCGTGCCTAAAGAAGGCATTGGGACAGCAGGTGACAGTGACAGGGGAGCTTCCGCCTACGGATGATGAGGGGCATTTGGTGCTACAGCCGGAGGCCATTATTGATACCAAGGAGAGGCAGTTGCGGAGCAGGACAGTCCGGGAATTCTTAGTGAGGTGGAAGAATTTGCCAGATGAGGATGCCACTTGGGAGAGTGAGAAGATCTTGCAGCATCCATCACTATAGTTGCTTGGGGTCAAGCAACATTTTGCCGGAGGAGACTGTAATATTCCCAATGTTGGAGCATGAATAAAGTGAGTAAAATATTAATTAACTCACTTCGGATAAAGCACTTTCCTAAATTCCACATTGAAATTAAGGGAGTGGGGCCTAGTGGCCAGGTGGACAGCGCAGGAGAGGGACGCAGACCACGTGGGCAGCGTGGGGCCTACCTCACGCAGATGAGAGGGACAGCATGGGCCATGGAGCACGTGGAAGATGGTGGGGCCTAGGGAGAGAGAGGCCCATCGTTATAAAAGGGAGGAAAGCCCCCTCATTTGTTCATTCATGTTTATGCATATTGAGCTAGTCATTTGGACTTGGAGCACGCTGGCTGTTTAGCTTGTCTGCAATACTGTTCAGTACATCGGGTGTCTCCGTTCGGAGATCCCACCCTTATCCCCAGGAGACTTCGAGTGCTTGCTCGGGTGAGGTATTTCCATCAGCATTTTGTAGGAGGATTAGTGGTTGCATTCATGGAGGAGCAGAGCATTTAGAGACTGCGCAGTCTTGAGAGGGAGGACGCAGTCCATCTTGGGGGAGCTTCGAATTGGCACCATTTTGGAGGATTCAGGCCAAAGGATTGAGCAAGGGGCCAGCCCTTGCCTATTGGAGACATTTGACAGAGTGGGAGGCCATATTTTGGAGGATTTCATTCAGCACCAGCGTGGCCCTTGGGAGGATAGCGTAGATCCTCAAGGGAGGCATTTTCGGGGGTCGACCATTTCAGAAACGCTCTCTGGGATTTTCTGGGTATTGTGAGTAGAGGCCGATTCCAGAGTATCAGATTTTTCCGAGCAGGGGAGCAGCCCCAAATACTCATTTTGTTCCAGCAGTAGCAGCAGCACGGCAGTATTCCAATAGCTTGGACGCAGAGCAGAGAGCAGCCATTTCCATTGATATTCTGAGACTATTCCTACACTTGCCTGGTGCAAGTCGAGGTGCCATCATTCTGATCACCTCTTGTACTCATTTCTATTTCTTAGTATAATAAAATGGCTTAGCGTTCTCTCTATTTCATGTGTATCTGCTTCATGATCTGTTTCTAGCATTTTATATCTTGTTGTATGCTTTGTATTACTTTCTATTTCCCCTTCGGGATATTACATATGCTAAGGCATGCAATAGAATGTTTAGCATATCTTAATGTTTTTCCACCTCTGCACGAATATAATTGTACAAGGTGATATCTCTAGGCTCAACAATGTCTTTAATCTCGCCCAACATGCTATTCATTTGCTCATATACCTCCCCAATTATTGGTCGATCTAAATCTGTAAACTTGATCATGTAATAAATTGGTTTGGTGAATTGTAAAACATATTTAATCTATGACCAAAATTAATTGTCAAGAATAGTGTCCTTGGCTACATTAGCACCATCTCTATCAGTTTTAATGTCATCGCATGATTCAGAGGTCACCATATTAGTTAAAGCTTGTCTCACCTTCAATAGCCGCCTAAAGGTGAGGTAATAAATTGCAAATCTCATTTTCGCAAGTTTAATAAATGACAACTTAGAGTAAGTGCCATAAAAATAGTTTACCCTTGTATGCCATGCAATAAATTTAATGAGTTGCTTCCCTCTCTTGTAAAGCTCACTAATCCATCCACATTCTTTATGCTTCACAATATCATGCATCAAAAGGTTCAATGTATGCACCAAGCACCCGAACCAAAAGATGTGTGGATGAGTACGCTAAATCATTTTTCTTGGTTCCTTACAATTTGCTGCATTATCAGTGATCACTTGAACCACATTATTAGGACCAACATCTTTGATTGATTGCAATAGGAGATCTGCAATGTTTTGGGAAGTTGCAACGATGGAGGAGGAGTCATGACATGCAATAAACATTGCATCACTAGCAAAAACACCAAGAACATTTATCAAATGTTGGTTTCTAACATTTGTCAACCCATCTGAAACAATGGATACCCAACAATCCATCCACTAATTTGTAAAACGTGTCAAATTTCTTTGAACCTTTGTTTTTTCTCTTTTTAATAACATTGTTCTAGTTTTCTCATAGTTGGGGCTCTTGTATCCTTATGGGGCTTCATTGATACCCTTAACCATATCATGCCAATAGGGAGAGCAAAGCACATTGAGTGGTACACGCAAGCACAAAGAAACCAAACTATCTTTCCATCCAAATCATCCCTCCTAGCAACATTTAGGAAATCCCCTATTGCTCTTCTATTTCCAGAGGTCGCAGAAGTACCATGAGGAGATGAGCTACCAAATCTAGAGGTTACACTTGATTCAAAATCAATTTTTTGTTTCTTGTTTTTTTGTTGTGCAGCCTCCTCTATTTGGATGTATTTTCTTCTTTGTTCAGCTAAAACCTTAGGGAAAATTGCTATCCCCACGGAGCCCTTTTTGTCATCACTTTCCAACACTCCACAAAGATGCCTCGTCACATGGGCATATGAACCACTATATGGTTTTCCTCCATGACAACCATGAAGGCACAAAAACTTGTAGCTTCCACAACCTTTTCCCCCTTCAAGTTTGGTCACATAATTCCACAAGGGTGTCAATGCAGTTTTCCCCTCTTACATTTCAGTGTCCTCTTCATTCCCTTCCTCTTCAAACCCTTCCTCCTCATCATACATTGGGTCACCCATATGGGAACCACTATCCTCTTGTTCTTCTTCCCTTCTACTCCTACCCCCCTTACCATCATGAAAACCAAAAGTGGAATGATACATAGAAGCCAAAAGAACACCATTTTGGAATATGAATATATATGGACAACCTACAATGAAATGAGAAAGAAGAAAGAATGGGAAAGAGTAGGAGAGGGAGGAGAAAAACTACAAACAACAAAGGGAGGTTTGCACTTCCCTCTTTAGCTCTTGTGGATGGAATCACTTCTTTACTCCTCCAAGCTCCTCCTCCTTCATTGCTCCTAGCTCCTCCTCCTTCACTCCTCCAAGCTCTCCTCAAGCCTCTCTTCTCCAAGCTCTCTTCTCCTCTCTTCTCCAAGCTCTTCAAAAATACACGAGGGAGGAAAAGAGAGGGGGAAATGAGCTTTATCCCCACCTATTATTTCCCTAACACACCTTAAAGCCACCCCCAATTCAAGTTAAAGAAAAAAATAAAAAAAATTGATTTAGGGGTTGGTCGCTGCAAACCACCTGTCGAGCCTCGAAAATGCTCGGGATCCATACGGATCCGTGCCCGATTCGTTGTTGATCCATCGACAGAACCATGGTTCATAAATCCGGAACCGCAGATCGGGCCGGCATGGTTCCGAAATTTTAGGAACTGTCTTAGTCGGCCCAATCCGCAGTCCTGGATTTCCAAACTGCGGTTCTGCCCGACAGATCCCCCACAGATCCGTATAAGACGCAATTCTAGGTTTGGAACCTCTTGGGGGGGGGGGGCGTTTTGTGCAACATTGGTATGAACCAATCCAAAGAAGAGAGAGAAGAAGATGCTTGTGATGTGATGCTCCAAAGTGATGTGACATTAGGTTTGTTTATATGCATTGGAGGAGACCCAATTTGACTTCTAGGCCGACCTGAATTTTTGTGCACATGTGGGTTTTCACATTAAAAATTTATATTTTCCTTGACCAAATTAAATTCTTCCAAGGGCAAAGAGGGTCTTCTCTGGATGAGGAAGGTCATCCAAAGGAGGGAATTTTCCCTGAGCTGCCAAATTAACAATTGAAACATTTTAAGAGGTGGTTTCTCTAACGATAAGATAGATCCTCTTTTGGCGACTCCTAAATTGCTTGAGTACAAATCCTTTGAAGACACCATAGCTCCAAGAACTAGAGCTGCCACAAGAAGGGGTGAGCATACTTCATCTCCTATTATTAGACAAAAGTTAAAACATATTTGACGACACAGACAAGATCACTAACACTAATGCCAATGTTGGCCCTAGCAATAATAATAATAGGAATGCCAATAACAATAACCCTAGGGCTAAAAAATGGCATCTTACTTCGTTCAAACCATTAAACTTTAATGCATTCACTGGTGCCCCTCACCAATTGCCTGATAAACACCATGAGTGGTTGCCTAAGTTTGATAGAAGTGTTGTCATTAGTGCTCAAAAGCATGTGGATAATTTCATTTGTGCGATTTGTCCTAAAAATATTGGTGAAGATGAAGAAGATGTCGCCATGATGTTATTTTCTTTAACATTTGAAGGAAGTGTTAGGGATTGGTATGCCCACCTACCTCAAGGAAGCATCACTAGCTTTGATCAATTTGAGGATGTCTTCAAGGAAAGAGGATATCTTGAGGATGTCTTACCAATATTTCTCTTGGATAGATTCGCCAGTTTAGCGATATTTATTTTACTCATAATTTTCTCATTGTTGCTTAATAATAAATACCCTCAGTTGTTGCACTGGTTTTCCCACATTGGGTTTTTCTAGGGACTGTTGTCCAAAAATAACAATGTTATATTTTTTGGTGTGTGTGCCAGTATTTTCTTAGTTTCCAGTTTATCTTCCGCGGTACTTTTATTTATGAAGATTATAGCGTGATTAATTCGGTGTTGTCGTAACTATAAACTTCTAAATTAATTTACAACTAGAAGAATTAATTCCAATTGTTACAATAGAATTTCAGAAATGAAATTTTCACAGTCCATTTTTGCCTATAATCCACATTAGTATGTCCCAAACATTAAATGATAGCACGATATTACAAAAATGGTTGGTGTACCCTCTAATAGATGACCCATATTACTGCAAGAAATATGATAGATGGGAGAGAGCACTGACCAGAGCATAGGTGGAGAGATCTAAAGAAAAGCTATTTGTGGATCATCATAGGTCTGCAAACTGGCTAGCTGACGCGTGGGGAGAAAACTTTTCTCCTAAGGGTTACCCACTTTTGGTGGGTAACAAATGAGAGGAATTTTTCTTATAAAAGATGCTCAATCTTTGGATCACACTAGAAAGTTTTCTTCTATTTTTGCTCTAGTAGCTCTTTGGAAAAGGTTATGATGTTCATTGTATATACCCATCCACATTTTGGTTTTTGGTTTGTAAATATTTTTCTGTGAATATAAGATGAATTTTTCAATAAAAAAGACAGTAATCAACATTTACAAATCACATAGTATTATTTTTTCCAAAGCTTGTGACAATCATAGAAGTCATGAAAAAAATAAAAGAAATATCAAGCTATGAAATGGTCACTAAACAATATTTACCAAATATATAACCACTTTGCATTATCATATATAGCTAAAAAATGTATTTTCAATAGAGAAAACATACCTTGTCTTTATGATTATGTTGAGTGTGTGGCCCATCAACACCATAGACCTAGTAATGAAAAAGCAAAAGAAAAAAAGGGTAAATATCTTTCAGATAATAAACAACTTAATTATAGACTTTCAAATAATGAAATAAGTATTAAGTATTGGAAAAAAGTTCAATATATCATGAAAGGGAATTAGTGAATTGTAATGCATTATAGAGATTTTCATTAAGGAAGAAACCATTGACATCTCTTACGTTCCCATATTAAAATGTAGCAAGTCATTCCAAATCTACAAATTTGAGCTATATATTTAAAACAAGACATCAGGGAATTACACTCAAAAGTTGTAACTTGATTCCCTTATATTTTGTTGAGAATACAAACATAATCCAGCCACACAACAAAGAGTTTGAACAGATTCCTAGAACATCTAGATAGATAACTTAATCATATAAAATTCACTATGGAGGTTGAAGACAATAACATCCTTCCCTTTCTAGATGTCCTAACCTCTGAGAGGGCAATTGCAATGTTGGCACATCAAGTGTATTGGAAGAAGACTCACATGGATAGTTACCTATACATTGAATCACATTATCTTCCTTCCAACAATTTGGTGGTAAACATACTCATAACTTGATCATTATGATCTCCTGATGAGGAACATCCAGAACATGAACTAGAACATTTATTAATGGTACCCAAAGGAAATATCTATAAGGATGCACTAAGTAGAAAGGACTTCCACAAATCATGACAAGGCCCTGGTAAAAGTCAACAAAATGATATGGTAGATCCAAAAGTGACCCTCCAATACATCAAAGATATCACTGATAATGTAATATTCCTAACAGAAATATACAATGCTAAACAAAGCAAACATAACAGAAACACATACAAAAATTTACAGCACATTTAACAACTAGAAATCTCCATGAATTGCGCTAATCTGAGCCATTTTATTAATGAATAAGAGGGTACAAAGTGGTGCTGGTAAGAGTGCACCTGGGCTTGCACAAGGCAAGCTAGCAAAGCCCAAATGGAAGATATGAAATGCCTCTCTGATCTACTACTGCTCTCTCCTGGCACTACGCTGAACTGCCTAGAAAATCTGTTCTTAGCTGCAAATAACTGATGTTAGGGCCTCCTCGGATGCTCAGAAAATTCCGGGAAATTAACCCCAGGCTCTCCACCAATAACCCACAAAAACTCACGAAGGAATTGGCCAAATGTTGACCTCGAAAGTTCGGCCCAATTTCCCCTAGCTCCTCTAGTTGTTGGCTGAGTTGGGATCCCCGTTTGACCTTTCAAATCTCCCCAGAAAATACTGCCAAATTAATCTTGGCCTCTCCTCAGTAAACCCAGAAAAACCCAGAAAGGGTTTGTCCTAGTTTTGACGCTCCAAACCTGACCCCCAAATGCTTGGCCCTCCTCCACAAGTAGAAGATGTAACCTATAGAAAATGTTGCGTTTGTTGCTCCATGAAAATGCTGGAAAATCCCCCACAACAATTCCCTGGATGCCACCTCAAGTTTCAACCCCTAACTCCCTTCACTCAACCTCTAAGCATGCCTCCTCCAAGAAGTGCGCAGTCCCTATGTTGTTGCTATTGAACCTCTCCACAAACTCGCTCTCCCTGTTGCTGGTATGAAAATTCATAGGTAGGACTCCCTCCTTGGGATGGCACTCGAAGTCCACCGAAGCAAGGGTTGAGATTTCTGCTCGGAAACACTCGTGTGCTAAACAACACTTGCAGACTTGGCTTCAACTCAAGCGTAAGACAATTTTCTCAAATGATCATGAATGAGCCAAATGAGTGCCTCTTGCTTTTTTTGTCAAAGAGCCTCCAAAATGTCCATGTGGGCCCATCTCAACTTTCCCCCACCAACTTCGCTCCAATGAGAGCGTACTTCCTCATGTGGGCCGTAATTCTCCATGGGTGGCCCCCACAATCCACTAAGGCAGCAATATTTCCCTCCAAATCTAATGCCCAGACTTGCTTAAAGTCAAAAATACATGTGGGACTCTAAACCCACATTCCCTAAGTGCAAACATGAATTAAGACAAAATTTTCCAAAATTAACATTTCACTCAGCAATAATGCTAAGTGGGAATATCAACAGTCTTCTCCGCCAAAACGTTGTTTGTCTACAAGAAACTGCTGAACAAGCCCTCTCTCCATGTTGAACCAACTACCACTGCTAGCAACATCGAGGTCCCAATTATGCCACTAAGCCACTCCTGATCCCTGTGCTAACCTGTCTTAAGGGAGTTCCCCAATACTAGGGACCCAAGTCATCCCGCTCAATGTGAATCCCCCGTCGCTCCATGCAGAGACCCAAGGTATAGGGGTGTGAGGGTCCTCCCACATCCTCTTAGTAAGAAGAGCATTTTGGTGCTGCCAAACCCCTGTCGACTCAACAAAAAGTTGTCCCGCCAGAAAATCAATCCTGGGTACCTCAAGAGGGAACTCCTGAAGATACAACCCAAGTCCCATAAAATAGATCCCTCGTCCTAGCGTGCCAATCACAACCACCTCCTGCCAGTCGTGTGGCCACCAAAGTGAGGTGTTATCCTATCTCAACTGGTCTCTGGGAAGTGGAGTCCCAACTACAAACGGATTCCCAATGGCAGATCTAGGTGGCATCCCCCTGTGGGAACCCACTCTCCCCAATCCATAACCCAAATGCTCAGCCCTGTAGCTCTCGGGTCCCAAACTAATCTCAAAGTGCGTCCACCATGTGGATGATGCCCCGGACTGGTCATAACCGCGACTCACTCGTGCTCCTGCAGAGTCATCCACTCCGGTAAGCCCCCGCTACACACCCAATAAGGGGAAACTCCACCGCGCGCAGGTCTATCCTGCCAGGGCACCCTGCCAAAGTTACCATCTACCGATGCACACCCAGTCTCATGTCGAAACAATAGCGAGAAGGGCCTTCCTCACCCCGTAATGTTCATCCTAATGGTATCTGACTTGTCATCTGAAGGAGGATGCAATTTTGTCTCTATCATCCCCATGATCTCCCCAAAACAAAGTAGTCCTCTAACCCAATGGATCCTTGGATCCCACAGCCAAATTGGAGGCCCATCGCTTCCAATTCTTGTTGCTTGCCAATGACCGCCAAAACCCACACATGCCAGTCATCCTGCCATACTAGAGCAGTGCCCTAAGCCATCAACGAATCTCAAAAGGCGAAACTACTCTCTGTGCAACTGAAGCCCGATGGAAGACCTGTATGACCTTCCCCTATCGAAACTAGCACATCCTTGAATGTGGTTGAACTGCCAAGCCTTGAGAGGCCGGGATCCCATGCTGATCGTAAAAGGAAACTGCCATGTTGACGTTGCGGCTCCCTGGTCATAATCGGCGGTGTAAAATGCTCATATTGGGTCCTCCCCTCTTGTATCTCTCGGCCACCATACAGACAATGACCAAATCTATGCCCAACATGTGGGGATAACTCAACACGGCTCAAGTCTCCCACCCCATGGCTAGCCTCGATCCTAAGAAACAACAAGGAATACCTGCCTCGCCATGTAGAGAAAGCCTCAGTGATCTCCCATGTGTTGACCCGAGAGTGGGCTAGATCTCTCTCTGTCAAGGTCCAGCTCATCTCGAAGTGGAGTGATCCACTCGTCAACTGAAACCCTCAATCCCCAGTTTGCAGTGGCATAACTCTAACAACGGTTGTGATCCATCCGCACCTTACCTCTGATCCTTGCGGGTATAGGCTCCATATATCAAGGGACAATCTGGTGTATACCCTATGGCCCTACTCCTGCCTGGTCACATGATGAACCCTACCATCCTGTCTCCGGATGGTGTACCCAAAAACTGCCAGAAGCCTACGTGCCCTCCTGTAGTACAAGTCTATCATCTCTTGTGCTACGTGCCCCTGCAATGCTTCGGAATGCCCTACCGAAGTTGTTTCATACAGATCCCCCATAATCGTGCCCTCAACGAGGGACTTGAGGGCAAAGCATATGCTACCTCTGCAATATACCATGTCAACCCTAAGCCTCCACGTGCCAACACGCACATAGTCTGTCTGCCCCAACGGGAAAACTCCACTCCTATCCATGATACTCTGGGTCACATCTAAGCCTCCACATGCCAACACGTGCATAGTCTGTCTGCCCCAATGGGAAAACTCCTCTCCTATCCATGATACTCTGGGTCACATCCACCCACCTTAGGTAAGTCTCTCGCACCCTACTGCTCATGATGGGAGCATCAAGGGACAACAACCCGCTCCCCTGTGACTGTATGCAAGTCCCTATGGATATAGTCAAGAGGCGCTCATCGCTGCATATCTCTATACACCACAGAATGCCATGGCCCGAGGTTGAGTCAGTGTGCAGCAACCTGCATCCTATCAAGGTCGCCATCTCTACTACCACGCCTCCATAACCTTGAATGGGTGGGCCTCCCCTCCTGATCCTCTCAGAGACGTCTAACAAGCAAACCTCCCTACGTGCCAGTGGCGGTGTCACTAAGGTGTCGCTAATTCTTGTACTATTGCTCCATTTATATAATAAAATGGCTCAGTTGCTTTCATATTTCCAGTTTTTTGTGGGTGTGCATTAAAGTTTAAATTTTTTGTGGTTGAATTTGCTATTTGCTTTGTATATCATTGTTTTTCCTAGTTTGGAACATTACATGGATATTCAGTGCTTTGGCCTCTTTGTCATGTGGTCTATGGCACAGTGAACCAGTCCCTCTTGTGCTCTAGAATCTGGGTTTTCCTCGGCCAAATTTCTCTAGGTGGAAATCTTAGTCCATCAATCAATCTCTAGCATTTGATTAAGATTTGCAATGTATCACTCTCTTTGTGAATTATCCATGGATTTAAGGATTATCATAAAGCTGAAGATTTTCATAGGATTATGGAAAGACATGAAGAATCCGTCCAAAGCAACAAAACCTTACTCTTCTCAGTGACTAGTCCATGAAAATGAGCACTACTGCACTTCTCAGAATGCAATGATTATGAAGACTCTAGTCCAGCATAAACAACAAATTGATGTTTTAGGCAAAATCCTCCATGTTGAGAAATATGGTTAGCAATCTCAACAAAGGATCTCACTCTGCTGCTTCCAACCATAGGATGTAAGTGAATTCACTGCAAGAATACTCCAAGGAGGAAGATATGTCTATCAATTAATGAAAGATATTGGCCAAGCCAACCAAGACTCTTATCCTTCCAACAATGGACAAGAAGAAGCCAACAGTCATGTTTCTCGTTTATCTTTACGTTTTGTAAATTAATAAGAATTCTCGGTGTTCTCCCAAGGCTTTATACCTGCAAGGAATTTTGAAATACCATAACTGTGGGCATTTATAAAACCCTGTTTTGGCATATTTGGACTGACCAGCTTACTTTGAAAATCATGAAAGCAGTCTTTATGTGTTCCTTGCTGTCTAGCTCTGTACAAACTTTTATAACATAAATTTTCTTAGTTCTGATAAAAATACACACATCAGTGTAGAACCATCTTAACCAGGAATTATATAAGCATCTTTATTTTCAATCTCTTTTAGTGCTGAATAAAGAGTTAAAGTGGGATTTATGATAGTAAAAAAAATCATCTATATATTGCAAAACAAGCAGAAGAGCTTCCAAGTATCATGGATGATAGAATAGCTAAGGTAATACATAACCTAGAGCCATTCCCGACCTCTCATTAAAATTACAAGTCAAGCTGTACCTTTTAATCTATTATTAGAATCCCTCACCATCTACTTTCTGCAAATTGCAGCTGCGTAGGGCTGTCTTTATACTTACTGATATTCAAAAGAAATTCCGTTAGAACGGACCAGTAAAATAAATTGAAGTAAAATTAAATTCCTTAAATTTTCTTAGCAGATTTTAGCCAATGCTTGTTAATTATTAGTTAACAGCAAATATCAGCATAGAGTTATGCTACATAAATAAATAAAATCTACTAGAAACTTTTTTATCTTCTGGTGGGAAGTGGCCCTTACTCTAATTTAATCTTAACTATAATTATTTTTTAAAATACAATGAGTCCAGGCAGACACAAAAGGTTTAAAATGTGGCCAATCCGTTCAACCTGTCAATAGACCGATTCCTTAAAAATATAAATATTGAAAGTACGCGCTTCATGCTGTGAAAAGATAGCTTAAATATACTCGATTAAGTAGAAAAGATAGCTTAAATATACTCCATTAAGTAGAATTTATACCATAAAACAAAACCTGACAGGTTAGAATACATTTAAAATTTGGTAAATTTGGCGCCAGGTTCGTATTGCGAGAGAAAATAATGCTTAAAGAAAATCTTTATAATTGTGCACTCAATCTAATAATTTAAAAATCCAAAGTTCAGGCAGAAGCGTTATCAGATGAAAATAAAATAAGAAATATAATCAAAAGTCGAGGCAGAAGCATTGTCAGCTAAAATTAAAGAAAAGGAATGATCTACCTAGTCGTCTACGATGAGAGAGAATTATTCAGCGCGCAGGAAATGCATACATATTAAAAGCAAAACAAACTGCTTGCAGTGCACATTTAGGATGGACATTAATTAAAGAGAAAATTAAATCAAGAAACTGCTCGACCTGGACACCAAGCAGCGAAGGCACTAGGGATGATTCTTGCGCAAGATTTGTGAGAGAAGCCATGAAGCAGATTATGAGCAGCGTTGTGACAGATAAAGAGACCAAAGAGTAGAGGCGCTGCATCGCCGTCCGCGTCCGCATCCGCGTGCTTACCAAAGAGTAGAGGCGCTGCATCACTGTCCGCGTCCGCATCTTTCTTTGCTTTCGTCTGCTCCTGCGAACATCAAGAAAAGGCAACCCGCCTTAATGCCAATGCAATTTCACTCGTACAAATTCCTTTCTATTTCTTGGAATTCTGTTAGTAGCATAACCAAACACACGAGTATATAAGAGCGCGAATGCATGAATTGCAATTCATCAATTGGATGGGATATGCAAAGCTTCTTTATGAGTGAAACTTAGAGAAAAATAGCCCCCCATAATCAACTCCACAACTGTATTATACTCTGTGAAGGATGTCAAGCGAGGCATAAAAAATTTAGCGAGTGGTAAAGCACAAGACATTGATGAGTTACAACCAGAATTCTTAAAATGGGGTGTGGATATCTCGGCCCCAATCATCCAAAGGACCTTCAACAACATCACAGAAGCCAATTTTTCAGTGGAATGGACAACAAGTATCGTTATCTCTCCTTACAAAGATGGAGACATCAATAACCCCTCTAATTATCGCACTATTATGGTCAATCCTCTTCTTGGAAAATTGTTTGGGAGCATGATGGAGCTTAGAATCAGCAATTGGGCAGAAAAAGAGGGTAAAAGAGCAAAAGGACAGCCCGGCTTTAGGCCAAAGCATTCTGCAATTGATCATTGCATCACGCTCAGACATGTCATTGAAAAAGTATGGGACATTGGTGGGGAAGCCTTTTGTTGCTTTGTTGATTTCAAAAAAGCTTTTGACACTGTTCCTAGGGATAAGCTTTGGGAAAGAATGGAAGAGCTTGGCATCCCAAATGAATATAGAGTTGCTGTCCACAAACTGTATGAGAAAGTTATGGCTAAAATCAGAGCTAAAGAGGGCTTCTCGGAATGCTTTGCTAGTGACATTGGGGTCAAGCAGGGGTGCCCCCTTTCTACCACTCTCTTTGGTTTATATATTGATAAGCTAGAAGAATGGCTAAACAACAATAGTGGAGAGGGTATTCAACTAGCAGGGTATGTCGTGAAGCTACTTCTGTATGTTGATGATCTTATCCTAATGGCAAAATCTGCCCATGGTTTGAGAAAACATCTGAAAGCATTAGAGCTTTTCTGTGAGGAAGTGGGGATGCAAGTAAACACCAGTGAAACCAAAATCATGATCTTCTCTTTGAAACAAAAAAAGCAACAGGCTAGCTTCATATTTGAGGGAAAACCTCTGGAGATAGTGGAAGAATACAAGTACCTAGGAATTGTTTTTCACAATAGGCTCAGTTGGGAGACATGCATAACTAAAAGGATCCAAGTGGGGTGGAGAGCATCTTACCTTCTCGAGAACAGATGCAAGAAAGTAGAATTGTGGGACTGGAGAACCAAGAAAACTCTATTTGGAGTCTTGGTTACCTCAGTTGTCTTATATGGATGTGAAGTTTGGGGCAGCAGCATGTCAAATCACAAGTGGAGACAAATAGAACAAATTCAAAAGCACCTAATCATTAGTAACCTCAAATTCAAGGCAACAGTACCATATGAGATCCTACTAGCTGAGACTGGGATGTTCCCGTTGGAAGCTTCAACAATCATTCGTTTGTCAAGCTATCTAAAAAAAGTGGAAAACATGGAGGCACATTGTTGGCCCAAGTTGACTTACATGGAGGAGTTAAAGCGCAAGAAGAAAACATGGAGGAAGCTAAATGACAAATGGATGAGCAAATGGGGAATTAAGTGGCAAGATTGTCCTAATGCTAAATAGGAGATAAAAAAGTGGGTGGTTGAAAAATTCAGGACTGCCATGTGGGAAAAACAGATTGGCAGAAAAAAAGTGATATATCTTAAAAACTTCAACCCATCACAATCGCATGAAGAAAAGACTTATTTGAGTGCGAAAATCAAGGGAAAGGCTAAAATTTTAATAGCACAGCTGAGGACCGAATCTCACCATCTTAGGTGCGAGACAGGTAGATGGATAACTCCCAAGGAAGAATGGGAAGAAAGAATTTGCAACGTTTGCAGGCTAGGTGCAGTTGAAACTGAATGGCACTTTATCATGGAATGTCTGGCATATGAGGATATTCGTAATCAGTTTGAAAATGATTTAAAGGTGGACAATTTGAGTACGTTGTTCGAAGAAGCAAGGCTTCACAAAACGACGAATTTCTTGATCAAAATTAACAGCAAAATAACTGCTCTAGAGGGAAACTTGAGAAGCTGATGTCTTGTTTGAGGTGGAATGTGGGCCCCTTAGACCAGTGGGTCTGGTGGACATTATTAAAATATATCATATCATATCATATCAATCCGTTGGAATTCATCAACAAGAATGCGTGAAAGCCCTTGTCATTCAAAAGAGCATAGAGACTTAACCAAAATAATGTTCCTCATAAATCACATATAGTAGCTTAGCTTCACTTCAATTTAAACCTTAGGAAGACAAAAAATAATTCAGTGAAAAAAAATTGGTAAAAATGGATTTTTTTTTTTATAAATGTATTTTTTATGAGTCTAGTTTAATTATTGAATTTTGAAATACATGAATTAGTTTAATTATTGAACTTTGAAAAATATGAACTTAATTTAATTATTGAAAGACATGAATTAGTTTAATTATTGAACTTTGAAAGATATGAACCAACTTTCACATTTGAGTAAAAGTAGCTACTCTTACTTGGTTTAAATATAGTTAAATTAAAGTAAAAAACAATAAAGACATATAAAAGTCTTTTCTTCACTTAACCTTGTTGCCTTTGAAAATTTGACACAGGGCCTAATATATTTCCAATGCATGTCAAAATTTCCTTGTCCTAAAAATCTAGTAATAAGTAGTTGAGCCTTATCTAGATAGGGGATTTTGAGAAGTATTCCTTGTATCAAAATTATTTTGATTAATAATGTTAAATAATTAAAGTGATATTTTTATCAAAATATATTATATTTGGATTTAAAATTACATACTAATTTCTATCTACTTTGGCAACTTTTAATAAAGTTAATTGGACATACCACTAATCTAGACTTTAAAAGTGGAGAGCAAGATGCTAGGTTACTATTTCAACTTGGATGGACTCTTTCCAATGCTAAAGATGATGCATTTTACAATTTATTGCTTTAAATTATTTACAAGCTTGAGTGCTTATCAATTAGTTTTTACTTTGTTTATCCTTTTGATTATCCAATTTACTAAATTATTTAAAAAATTCACTATAAAACTTATATATATATATATTTTTATACGTTAAAAAATCAATTTCTATACTACTAGTTGTGATATAATTCATGGATATTGAGAACGATACTCTAACCCCTCTTCCATCTTGAATTTGCTTTTAAAAAACTAAAAAAGGACAAGAAAAGAAATAAGGATTCCTATTTGTAAAGCACCTCCAAAGTTCATGTAGTGGACTAAAAAGTTTAGCTGTGAAAATTCAGGTTCCTAACACAATTTAAACTCAATTCTTCCTCGGCAAAAAAAAATTAAACTAACCAACAACATTTCTCAATAAAATATATACCAAGTGTTCATTATTTTTGTTCAACATTCACATTAATTTCTATGAGGATCGAATATTGGTCTAAAGATGGCACTTTCAAGGTTTGGACCTGTTTTACTATTTCCTTTTGAAGAAGCTCAAATACTATTGTGTATAGATTTGCACAATCATTACATTTCTAGCTAACAAGGCAATACCATATTTTGAAGTATTAAAGGCTTTCATTTCTAATGCAAATTAGAAGTGAAAAGAAGACTAAGGGATTATTAATCCCTTCAAATTCCAAGATCTATCCAAAATTAGTGTAAGATAATTCATACAAATGCACTAGATCAAGACAATAATTGTGATCAATATCCAATTTCAACCAGAAAAAGAGCAAGCATGAATATCATAAATACACAAATAAAAGATTGAAGGCTCACAAACATTTTGAAGCCAACAACAATAGCAATTATATAGTATAAAAAGGATAGTAAGCATTTTTCAATATCTGAAATTTTGTTAGCAATATCAAATAAAAAAATGTTAATACTTTTTTATATCTATTTCCTATCCTAAATTTTTTTCTTAAACTTTTAGTAATTATTAACCTCAAAATTTCCAAATTTGATTTACAATCCCAATTAAAACCTATCATATTTTCCTTTGCAATAAGTCAAAGTAATTGTTTTATTACTTACGTTATTATCAAGACCTAACTTACAATTATTGCAAATAAACCTATCTTATCCTACCTATTCTATTTATCAATACCCACTCGTTTACTATCCTATCATTACATATACCTTGACTAATTCACTAAACACCTTTATTACTCCACTTCCATACAACCTATCATTACTCTATTCAACACTTTGGCTATTTCATAGCAATTCCTCAATTGCACTCATGAAATGACCTTATTGAAAGCCTATATGAACTCTACAAATTCACATCTTACTCTCAAAGTTATAATCCGTTTTCAAAGTTCAAAAAGCCTTGTTTTGACTTATACTCTACCACCCTCATATTTCGACTTATGTTGCCATTGTTGTGTATACGTAATTTCCATCCAAACCCAATGAATTCCTCTGTGTTTTTTTTTAAACTAGAGCTAGAGCTAGTTACCAGGTTGGTTGTTTCCTATGTGGAAAGGGAAAACATGGATAGGGTTTACTAGTAAAAAAACAGAGTATGGTGAATGAAACAATGCACAGTTCAGGTATGCCACCACTCAGAATTTCCAGGAAGAAAACGTCTTTTTAAAGCATGTACACAAAAAACAAATTGATGAAATTGGTTCTTAGTAAACATTTTTAGCTTCTAAGAATTTCTGATCTATAACTCAAACCAAATCAACTTGAAATTTCAAAGTTATTTAAGCCTAAAAAACATTTTCATCCCATCACAAGATTTCTCTTTTTTTCTCTCTGGTTTTTGAAACACAGTGAGGTAACTCTTTCAGAACCCAAAATTTAACAGTTGAAAATTCTTCATAAGGTTTATACAAAGTTTATAAATAGAAGTGAGAATAAAGCTTTCAAAATTTGAAACTACAAAGCTACACTCTAAAATTTTAATTGTCCTTCAAGGTGTAGGATAGTTGAGGTTTCTCACTAAATTTCATGGATACAATGTTGAGGTGAATAGGGCATTTTCCCATATCTTTTATGGGGAGAGTGCCAATGTTGGTAATTTGACCATACATCTTTATAAATATACAATTGCACAAGTTATAGGGCTAGCTCAATAAGGAGAACAGTGGTTCAAAAATAAGAAAATATAAGAAAAAACATTGGCACCATTCTTAAACAAGTTTAAGCCAAAACAAATTGGACCACTAGGATACCAGGAACTTGGCTAAAGAATTAATGGAAGGGACTAATTTTCCTGATTTAGAAATATATCATATGTAAAGGTAGGTACAATGTCGTATTTCTATAACACATTGGACTGTTGTAGCATCTTAAGAAAGAGATATGCATGAACATGGCTTACTACTCGTTGAATAGCCTTACAAAAATGGCTAAGAACATTAAAAAACTACCCAAGAATGAAGAGAAGAGTCTCTATCATATGGCCTCATCAAGATAATAGTGGAATATGGGTTGCAAAAATATGACTAAACTTTGGGGGATTCTTCATTGAGAATGAGTTTGTTGAAGAGACTAATAGTGAAGATGAAGCAACAACAGTTGAAGAGAAAGTATATGAGGTTACTACACCACATTGTAGACAAGCACCATAGAAGGCTGAGAAAGAAACTTTTATGTATAGCAAAATACTAACTAGAGTTATGAGAAAACACAATAAAAGTAATCAACAAGAAAACCAATATTTTGTCAACATTACACAAAGGTAAAGAACGGATTTTTCCACACTAGGGACCTAAACATTGGAGATAGATCAAGATCAATGGGTCTTATATAATTACATTGAGTATATTGAAGCTAAAGAATAGAAATTCTCAATAGGTAGAGAAACAAGTGAGGAATTAAACATACTAACAAAAGAAGAACCCTTCTTCACTGAAGAAAAAGGGCCATCAGTTGAAGAATTGAAGATGTACCAAAACAACACTCCCCAAAAAGCAAAAGGGAAGTCTCCCATGCAATTTTTATAAGAAGATATGAGGAGGAAGAAAAGAAAAGTCATAAAACTAAAAAGAGAAGTAGAGGATATGGAAGTCTTGGAAAGGTACATACAAATACAAAATGAAATACCCACAAGATAATGTATGAATATTGTGGAGGAAAATGGTAGACATAAATAATAGAATAAAAGGTTGCAAGAAAAGAACGTTGTGGTCTCCCACATGGTCTCCAAACAAACTTATGAATGGTATCTACGAAGAAGGAACCAAAAGCCAAGAATAAGAGCTTGAAGGTGGGAATGCCCAGGCAAAGACCAAGACAGGAAATTCAGAGGGAGTCTACATCTAATGTGGATATACTTTTGAGGGTACCAGGGGCAATTTAACAGTCACAACAATACAATTTTGTTACAGGAGAACATGCAACAACTTCTCCTTGGAAAAGACGTTGAGCCTAATTTTTGGTCAAAAGTAACAATCGTAATAAACCCTTTTTTGACCAAATAAACCTATAACTTACCACTTTTTATCACATTTTGTCTTTATTTTGACCAAGAAAACCACTCAAAATTTCTTTCCTTTTCTTTTAATTTTTCAATTTTGACCATTTGTATGCATTACCAAATGGCTTTTACCATAATTTACAGAAAAATAGGTGTTCTTCTAATTTCTCCTTCATAACCAAAAAAACCCACCTAGATTTCATTAGATCATGATTTTGTGTGATTTAGGCCACTTGAAAGTTCAAATTTGATCTTAATGGGTGATAAAAATAAAATTAGTTGGGTCAGTTGAGATTCATCATCATTTCAATTTTATTTTGTGTTGTATAAATGCACAAATAAGTGAAGCTTGAGGGGATCAAGTACATTTATGTTTTAGGTTCTTCAAAATCAGAATACTTTTTATTAATGATCTGTACCAGGTTTCCTTTTATCAATATATGCAACCATATTGAATTTCTTCAATTGATAGAATATTTTAGTGTACAACTTAAGGCTTGGAGGGCCTCCATTGCTTGACATATGCACCATTCATTTTCCTATGCATGTTGTGGATTGATGTAGCTTTATTCGTTGGTAAATATCTTTGTGCTTTCCTTTTAATTTTTTTTTTTTATATATGCTCATTGTTATATTCATCATTAGTTGTTGTTGTTGTTTTTTTTTTTATATATAAACTTGAAAGAGTATTTGTATTATATAATTTTACTTATGGTTTGCAATAAAGACATAAAGATTACATAGCTAATTCATCAAAAGTTTTAAATGTTGTTTCTCCATTACAATAGGAATACATGATTTTATTTAGAAAAATATATATGAGTAGCAAAAAAGGGGTTTTGTTGGTGAATATTTTACAAAATTGCCCCAGTAAAACACTAAATTTATGACACATAATGCTACTAGGATTTTTTTTTTTTTTTTTTATTTTTTTTTTATTTTTTATTTTTTATTTTTTTTTATTTTTTTTTATTTTTTTATTTTTTTTTTTTATAGACTTCATCCTCCATTAGGGAATTATGGCATGCCTGATTTGGCCATTAATCCTTAATTCACCTATCTTCAATTTACACCCCTTGTTAGCATACTTATATGCTTCTCTGTTGAAGTCTTTTAGACAACGAAATGTGTTTTTGATGAGATATCTTTTGCAATTTTCCTAATTTTTTTCATGATGTTTTCCATATATTTCTCCTTTAGGACAAATCCTTTGAGCATGTTATGCAAAATAGGAGAGAATCTCCCATAACCGTATGCGTGTCCACCTGATGTTCTTTGGATAAGAAAAGTACCTAGTAGAGACCATATATCTTTTCTTGATTATTTGTCATATGACCAAGACCCCATGAGGACCTGAACACTTTGTCCTCCTCGGGGCCATAAAGCACCCCTCCCCCTCATGCCACCCCTGGGTTTCATTTGGACGCCCCATAAAAATAGAGAATTCAACCTTGTCACGAGATCTTCCATGCTCTTAATTCTAACCTCTGTCAATCTTAGCTTCTAAATTTCGCCTGTTTCAGGTTTGTTCCATTCCATGTTCAAGGAAAAATTGTCCAAAACTATAAAAATTTTGAGCCAATTCTGTTCCATTTGGTCTAAGGTTTGTTGAGAAGAGTTTTTGTTTATCTTTTGAGCTCCAAACCCAACACACAATGAGATTATTTTCATAATTTTTTTATAGGGAGGAGTGTGCATGTTATTAAATATAGTATTATTCGTTGCTAACCCTACTTTTCAACATATAAATTTTGGGAGAGCTTCCCAATTTTTTTTGAAGAGAGGTTTCCTTGAAATCTTCTAGATATTTTGCCTAGTAAGAGAAGAATTCTTGAAAATTAAAGGGCCATTTCAATCTACTATAGAGTGGGGCAATTTCTCCTTCCAAACTACTATAGTATAATCATAATCCAAAAAGATATGGGAGATTTATTCAACTTGATGCAAGCAAAGAGGAAATCGAGTAGGGCCATGAATACCTCTCTTTCTTAAATTCTCAGTTGTCAAATTTTTTCTATGAGAAAGAAGCTAGCAAAAAGAATTTACCTTTGGATTGGCGTAACTTTCCATATTTTTTTCCAAGTCTTGAGATTTGGGGGAACTCAAGATGGAAGAGAATAGAAACATATCCCTACTTTACCGAATTAACCGAGGCATTCCATACTACCTGATTTGCTTCCTCTAATCTCCATGGCACACATCCCACCAGTTGATGGTGAAGATTTAAGACCATGTGAAATTTCCTTGAACGCACCAACTGGAGTTTATTCTTCTAGCTGATTGACAATTTACTTGTTTATGACAAATAAAGAATAAATCACTGATGCATTCTTCACAATACAAAAATACGCGGAGGAAGTAAAATGAGGAACTAAGAAATAGATATGCATGCATAAAAAATTGACATAGTTATTTTGGCCTAAATGTCCTCAGAAAAACCCGAAAGGAAAACCGGTGTAGCATATGAGGGTTTATTTTATTATTCTTTAGAAAAATAAGAGAGTACAATATCTGATTCCCAAACATTGGCAAAGCTTTGGAAGTAGATGTGCACACATAAAAATTTGACTTAGTTATTTTGGCCTAAATGTCTTCGGAAAAACCCGAAAGGAAAATCGGTGTAGCATATAAGGGTTTATTTTATTATTCTTTAGAAAAATAAGAGAGTACAATAATGTAATTCCCAAACATTGGCAAAGCTTTGGAAAAAAATTTCGACTACTCCAACTGATAGATCGACCTGGAAACTCATTGTGTCCTTTGCAAAACCAAACCTGGCCTCCTCTAGTAATTCACACTTCCTTCTGGCGCACTAGTTGCTGGAAATGCACACTGACTAACTGGATTTCGAACTGACTAATATTTCACTCCTTTAGTGATCTTGCACTTGCACTAGAGGAAAACTCACTCTACTTTTCGAGATTGATTCTCGACAACTGGAAAACAATTTTATGCCCAGATCTGCGCACTAGAGAATTCGTATCAATTGGTACAACCTTCCTGCAGATGAATTCGACCTTCTCTCTAACTCTGGAAGTCTCTGTGGAAATATCCCCTAGAAATCCTCCCTTAGTCTTCTTCTTGTTCTTCTGAAACCCTTTCAATGATGCTTCCCCGGATCAAACTCTGTCCTCGTTGAATACTGTGCACTGGGTGATTCACATTACCTTTCCCCCTTGCTCCATGACTGTAAACTATATCTTCTCCAATCCCTTCGACCTAGGCTTATAATTTCTCACTCGAGCATCAATGACCAAGATCTAGTCATGATCGATGGACTAGATCATATTAGACTTCGTCAAATTACTTTTTCTGGAAGTATCTAGAGCAAAATCGATTTCCTCAATTAATACCCATTAATTAATCAATTTTCCTAAGTTGGACTTAAGAATTTGTTGATTATTTATGAATTAATTTAATTGAGAGGTTTCTAAATATTTTCTATCGAAACCTTTTCTGGGTTTTGGAGTCCTCGTGTTCCTTAGCCTCTCTAACACCTTGGAGGCTAGAACACATATCTGATGCTACCATAAATTAACACTCCCTCTTAGCGACGAAGGTGTTCTCTTCATCATATTCATTTATGTATTGTAGCATTGACCATGTTGTTGATGTTTGGTATCTGTTACACCTCCTTTATTCACATATTCAACTATTATGACTCCCTGTCACTGGAAATCACTATGAAGAGGTAAATATGGAAAACATTTTCCATCAATCACTAAGCATACTTTGATTCACATGATATCCCTATATTTGAATCAAGCTCTGATCTATTGCGCCCTTGAAATTGCCTCTGCAATTGTCCCTTGAGTCTCTGACTACAACTAGCTCTGCACTGTCTACTAAGTATCTGACTGCACCCAACTGGCTTTGCAACTACTTCTCACATATTTGAATGCAACTAGCTCTACGATTTCCCTCAATATCTAACTACACCTTTATGACACCTTGGTCCTTCTGATACTCTGTAATATGCCCCCCCATAACAAAGGTAATATGTGAACAATAATTGGATCTATTATAGACTTCCTGTTGTTCACCTATGGACTTTGTTATCACCCTCCCATATTCCCAAGGCCGAGAGTGGGATTGAAGGAAGGTAACCACATACCAGGCTTTAGGTCAAGTAGCTATCCCTACCAAGACAAGAGAGGGATCTCTCGTTGTCACTTTGTATTCAATGGAATGACTGAATATCTATTGATCTTAGGCTAGGTATGTAAGGTTAGTAAATAGGATTTTTGTTTGATGTTTTGAGTGTTGGATAGAAATTTCAGTGAGGAGGCTAGGCCTAGGGTTTTTAGGTCTGAATTTCAAGGTAAATTTGCAGAGAATGTGTGAGGTCGGGTAGGTAGCTTGAAAGCATGTTAATTAGTCATTGAGTATATGATGAAGTTATAGAAAATATGAATTGGCACTGAGGTGAATTCATTCATTTAGAAGAACATAGACATATCATGTAAACCTTGTCTAAGAGAGAGCAGGAACAAAAATGATTTATGCTTATGAAATTACAAGATAAACACATGGAAGCATGTACCTGAAAGAGGAAAACATATCTTTCAACATGATTAGATAAACATACAGAGAAAGAACAAATACTCCATTTCATACCAAAAGATTCTCAACACAAGTTCTGTAAGACTGTGTTTGATTTCATTCCAAAAGGTTGTACAATAGCTCCACTGCAAAATAAGACTATCCAACATAATAGAAAATATGACCAATGACTCCTCATAGGGTCGAAATTGCATCCAAAATGCATCATAATTACATGAGATGAGTCACTTCCTAGATTTTAGGGAGGTTAGAAACCATTCCCTAAAATTCAGCTATGAACTAGGAGTGTGTGTCCCCCACATTAAATTACATGTTCCCTCATGATAAGAGGAAAAAACCAACTCAGTAAATCTAATTCCAAGTCATATGAGAGCAAAAACTTGAAATTGTAACATTTTATGGGCTTGACAAGTGTCCTGAGGAATCCTATGCAGATGCGTAACACTTTAACAGATGCATAACCGAAGTTTGAAGCCACTTTTGAGGCACTTTTAGGAGTCCAAATCCAATTCTGGAAGATAGGTCAACTAGCCACGTGTTTCTAGTTTCCAGAACATCTAGAATTTTGAAAAACAAAGCATGGGAAGGCATCCAAAAGTTTATTCTCCCAATATTACTCTATATGCATAACAAGGCCTCCAAAAAAGTGGCAGAAGCATAGAAAATGGGTGGTTTTTTGGCCTCTTCTGCAAAATGAGAGTTTGTCATGCAAAAATGGTTCCTGATCTATGATGTACTCATCAAAATTTATCCAACCATATAATCCATTCATCATTTGGAAGCCCCTAAAACAAGCGTAACAAATTCTTGTTACACATATGTGAGGAGAGAATTTCCAGATTTGTGCAAAAATAAAAATAAAAATACCAAAATTCTTAAAAACTTCTCAAAATTGGTTTTGTAGCACCTGTGAGTGATGGGTTGAACAGCCAATGAAGCCTCAACCAACAAATCTAAGTTATCCTTCTCTTTAAGCTTCATTTTAGTTTCTTTTAGCCTTTTCTTCAACTGTTTTAGCCTTATTTGTGAAACTATGTTCCCGGCACAATAATGATTTTCCATGTGTCTTTGGAGGTTATTGGCTCTCTTGGATCTCTTCAAGAGCTTCTACAAATGTTCATTTACCCTTCCCAACTAGTACTCTTTGTCTTGGCTAATCTCCATGGCTATAATCTCATCAAAAGTCAATTGTTTAGGTGGATGAGTTGATTGGCTTTCTAGCTCCAATGCCCTCTTGAGGCCTCTTGTCTTAGGCATTCTTGGCTTTTAGTCTCTATGTCCTACATTTGATCAACATCTATGATTTTCTTTCCTTTACCTTTATCTGCCTCTAGGTCTGGCTTAGGTATGATTTGTATCAGTTGCTTCACCTTCAATTTCCAATTCTCTTGTTGTAGTAGGGCTGCCATGGAATTAGTCTCGGATAATTTGAACTTAAGCTCTGTAATCTCTGCATCTTTCTCTTTAATGAGCTCTTCAGTGGATTTGACCTCAACCTACTCTGCCACCTCAGCCTCCAATGGTGTTGGTTCACTATGTTGGTGCAAAGGTGTTTCATCTTGATGTATGAGAGGCTACTCCTATATTTCACATTTCTTAGCAATAGTGTCAAGTGTAGGTACAATGTTGATATATTTGGGCGCAAAGATCTATCTCTTTCCCTTCTCATAGGTGTGAGTGACCTAAAAAACCCTAGGAGTCTTTTAAATCTGAGTTTTCATGTTGGAAGAGCCAACCTCCATTGGTTGTGCTAACAGTGATGGTGATGGTGTGCTATGCATCACAGGAGGACTAGTGGTGGGCATTGCTGCTACTCTCTCCATGAAGGTTTCCCAAGTCATGTTGATGGCTGAAAGGTGATGCAACACAATGAGTTTGACCAGACCATGGTGGAAAATACTTGGGTAGTGATCTTGGTTTTTACTCAAAATCTTCTCAGACATTCTAAGAAAGCTTTTGTACATGTAATGTGGCAAGTTAAGTGATTTGGCAGAGGTGAAATGAATCAACAACCTGATATGGTACCAATACAACCTGGAAAATATCCCTTCACATGTGAAATACTTCATCATTAACCTCATAAAAGGTGCATATTTGTCAAGGAGGTGTTTGGAAGGGAAGATGTACTCAGGTTTCTCTCTAGCATGAGGTTTGAGGAACATTTTGTAATCTTCAAGGTCTATTTTCATGCCCTTAAACCACTTTTTCCCATGACTAGGTATGCTAGTTGATGAAGAAATCACATCTGCTGATAGCTTAAACTACACACCTGCAATGACGACCTTTCCCATGTTTATATTAGAGGCAAATAAGCTTGTAAGAAGAAGATGATATCCTTCCTCCATAATCTTCTCACAGAACCTCAAACATCCAGTCCTCTCAAAGCATCTTTTCGCCAAGGGTGAAGCATTGATTTCTTGCATGGTGGAGGGCTCAAATCTTATGTGGTTCCCACCCTTAAGGATTTTCTTCTCACTCTCCATAATTTCTATTAGTGAAAATACGAAACCCTATAGTTTAGATGAAATGGGTATGTGTAGTGCAATTTGGAATGACAAAGTGTAGGGATGGAGTAGGCTTAGAGGGTGAGATGAAGGGTTTTGAACCCTAGGAAAATTCTGAAATTTTTTTAGGAGGTAGGCTTGTATGTTGGATCCATGATATGAGTGAAATTAGGTGAAGTGGATGCGATAAAAGTGGTCAAATGAGTGAAACACAGGAATTTCCTAGTTTAACACTAGAAAATTGGCAAGAAATTAGGGTTTGGTGGAAATGATCCTTAGGAAGGGTATGGATGGTGAGGAATGATAGTATAATGTATGTGGGAGGTATATGATAGTTTTAGATGAGAGGGTTAGGGTTTAGTGTAGTGAACTCACTCCATGATAGGAAAAACTTGACAAAGTAGTAGGAGAGGAGGTAAGCAAAAGAATCAATGAACTGCCTTGTAAAATGACTTTAAGAGGGTGTTAGAATGTCCAGTTACCGATGTATAGGATTTAGAAACCCCATGCCATGATCCTTCAGCTTATTTGAGTGATTTTGACACCAAAAACCCAAGGTGTAGCAGCTCTTCCATATGCGTAACAAAATGTACAAATGCGTAACAACCTTGCTAGATGTGTAACAGTAGCCTCCAGATGCATAACACTAGCCTCTTGGGAGAAAATTTGTCAATCTTCTGCAAACCCTCGACCACTATGGAGTAAAATGGAGGTAAGAGAGGAGCTCTACCATGCATGAAAAGAGAAGAATGAGCTGAATGAGCCTCTTTTTGCCTTTTATAAGCTTTTGAAATGACTTTTTGTCCTCTAGTGAAAACAATAACTATGAAGACAATTTTACCTTTTTGAAATCCTTTGATATTGAAATTTTATTTTAAATAATACAACTCGTCTTACTTCATTCTCCTAAGTATGTTAACTCCCTTTAGAAGAATTATATGATGGAAATGAAGGATTGTTTGCCTTGTTTGATAACAAATTGGACTTTTCAAAGGTAAAACAATGACACCTAGATGAAAAACCTATATGAGATGGAGTGAATGACCTAAGACTTCAAAATGACAATGAATGGGATGAAATTTGTGTTGAAATTTGCAACAAGAATGTTATAGGTCAATTTTGGCATCATTCCCAATGATCTAGTTAACTGGTCATCATCTCCAGGACCAATATATAGGGTCTATCATCCCCTAACATTTCAATTGCTATATGCCCTAAGACAAAGAATAAGACAGATCAATCAAAGACTTTCATCTGCAAAGGTTTCCAAGGTTTGAAGTTTATAATATATCATATGAGAGCTCACCACTGCTACCTCTAAATGGACTAAGTGAGTTGCAAATGCAGGTAGCCCCATGCAAGGCTGCTCTACAAAGAACTTCCCGACATCTATGGGTGCGTCAGTCACATCGGGAGCGAAATTCTCATTGTTCTGGAATCTCCACTTGGCCAGTGCCTTCTAGAAGAGTTCACATGTGTCAAACTTAGAATCCATGTGTCCATTTGACATCTACAATATTGGTAACATGTTTTTCCTATTATTGGAAAGTCATTGATTGTAAAACTACCTCAACCTCTCTATAAATTGAGCACAGATCTTAGTGTTTGAGAAGGAATAAATTGTGTAGAGAAATGCTGGTGGATTTTCATTGAGGAGATTGATTTGAGTGATAGTTTTCTAGAGATATCTGCATTGTGATGAGGTTGGGATGCTGCTGGAGATGGTGACACTAAATCAGTCTTTGGGTTGTAACCTCCCCTTCTATCATTAATAAAGAATACAATTACTTTTCCCTATATGCATCTATATTGGCTTTGATTTTCCATATTGCAAGATCTTAGTTGATGTATATGGTTTATGCTTTTCTGATTTCACAAAATAACTTGAATAGACATCTGTATTATTGTTATCTTCTATTGTTTAGTGTTCATTCTTGTAGGAAATATTTTTCACAGTCGGCTGGAATTTGAAACTACAACGAAAGCTACAAAAGGAATCATTTGGAAGTGCTTGGATTCCAAGTAAGCATCTAATCCATTATGTGTGTCTATTCTTAGTTAGGAAAAGTAGTCGTATAGTATTTAACTTGTTATTCTAGATTAACACCTGTCTAGGGAAGCGTGTTTTATCCGTAATTCACAATTATTTCCAACAAATTGGCGACCCCACTGGGGACATTACTCTTTATCCTAGGTGTTTTAGCCTCTGATTTTCTCTGTTTATTCACCCAGTAGTTGTTACTCACAAAGATTAGGCTGTTTAAGATCCAAATTTGCAAAATAAGTGTGTTAAACGACTGTGTTTTTCCTTTGACACTGTGCCCAATGCACTCTTGGACAGGACACAGTGCTTTGCATAACACTATCTCCCTTCCAGGCCTGCGTTGCAAAGCACTGTCTATCTTTAGAGACTGTGTTGCCTCCTGAATCCATCCAAATTCCCTTGAATTTGCCTTTGCAGTTTGTTTTAGTTTGTTTGCTGATGTGTTTTGAAAAGATTGAGCCTCATATTGACCAGTGAATTCATCTACCTCTTCCTCCTTTGAAAGAAAATTTGTCCAATGTTTGTTTAAAGCATTTTTCTTTATCATTGGAAAGTTAATTTCAAATTATTTTTATTGTCGCATTAGATCCATTTTCTTTTGAAAAATGAAATTGTCATAAATTCTTCGTTTCCTGATAGGATAAATTGTTGTTTCATTCCTAATTTTTCCTTCAAAAGAGAAATTTTTTTTTGTATTCCTCATTTCTCAAAGGTTAAAGGCATTTGATTTTGTTGATTTAGTGCACTTAGTTTCTTTTCTGCATTGATAACATTAAAGGAATTGAAAAGAAAAAATTGCATTTGCATGTAGTGGTTTGTGTGTTTTGCAAAAAGGAACAATTAGGAAATCTGCATTTAGTTTGTGTTCTTTGATTTGTTTGCTCGCAAATGGATTACTCTTTCCCTCTAGTAGCTAGGATTTTCATTGAAAAACTAGAAGTGAAAGATTGCTTATCATTCTTAGTTGCATTTTAGGAATTTTCCAATACATCATCGCGGTGAACCTTTGAAAGGCAAATTTTTAAGCAAGATCAACATAAAATTAATCTCAATTTACCTAACAAAGCATTGGAACCATAAAGATAACATTTAGAAGGTCTAGGCTAGAGACATATTCCGGCATCGTAAAACATAATAGCTGTCGTTAACTTTTCTGCGATACATTCTGAGTGCGATACCTCACTCTACGTACGTAAGTATATATCGTAGCTCGTCCACATACTTTCGAGTATATTGGACGGTGTTACAATACGATAAGTATAAAGGGGTGCTCTCATTGTGCGGTTTCACATCAGACAGCGCTAATACGGACTTGGGCCTCCATGTACCTTAGGGTATATTTGGGAGGAAAAATTTTAGGTTCTATCCATACATAGTGAACCGAGTCGGCCGCCTTGTAAATTGTGATACAGCAAACACGACATTCAGGTAGATTGCTTGCCCGTACTTCTTGGTTCGCCATGAGGTATTCTGCAGTTCACAGTTTCTTAGTAAACCCTTTTGCCTAGCATTACCCTTTTATTTGTTTATTTGTTTTTGGTTAAAATAGATCAGTGATCGTGGAAGAAGAAAATCCTTTCCCCCGTCGTTCGCATAGATTAGCGTTAAAACCACCTTTACCACCAGAAGTTACCTCTGGTAGGCAAAAGCGATCACGATCTTCCGAATCAAGTACAATTCGTACCTATGGTGAAACATCATTTTCCCATAAACCATAGTTAGCTCAAGTTGTTTCTACACATCCTGGTTCATCTACTGTTGTCGAAACGAAGTCTTCACAGCTACCCGTGGTCACGATCCATCCAATCAGTGAGACCATACCTCCTGGACCCAACGTTGTTCAACCGGAAATTGATCCAGATCTTGTCTCTTCTTTGCCAGAATATTTGAATCCTGAAATCGTACAACCAAAATTTTTTCCTACCTTGGTCATTCCACAAATTTCTGTAGCTATTGAATCTCCCATATCACACAGTCAACCACCTAAAATATACTTTGGGCCTGACGGTGAAATTCTTCTCCTTGGTTTAATTGAGATTGAAGAAATCCCACAAGACGAGACACCTTTAACTCCAACACATTTTGGGGAGGACCTTTACCTGTATGAGTCTTTTTTTCAATCGACACCCTCTACTTTTGTTGATCCTGTTCCTTTTCAAACTCCCATCGATTCAAAATGGTATACATTTGGTCAAGTAACCATGCCTGAACCAACATATTTGGTTGGGCCATCTGTTCTAATTACGTCAGCTCCCGCCCTTGCTACTCCTTCAATGTTCACAACTTCACCAGTGTCATATTTTCATATTGGCCCTATGGTCCCATCAGGTTACAAATCATTGTCTGGAATTTTCTCTAGTGCATCTTCAAATCCATGGACTTTACCAATGTCATCATTCGATATTTTAACTAGTAATCCTATAGTAAGTACTGAACGACTTGATTCATTATACACATCTTCAGGGAAATATCAAGCTGGTCCTTCTGGGTCTATTCCTTCAAGTACCATATCAACTGGACTCCCAACATTTGGAGAGAAATATTTTCTATCTTATTATCCTCCTCATGCTGGGGGGCAACCTTTGGTCACCCAATATGACAGTACTTAGTCACTTTTTGGTCAACCTAATGTCGAAATGAATGTTTTTCAATGGCAACCAACTCTGCCTATCCAACCACAAATGGTTGTACACTCATATCAACCAGTTCAAACTGTTACACCCACATCACTACCACTTGTTAATACATCTTTACCCCTGTTACAAAATCAAAATTTTGTACAACCTTATCAAGCAGGTCCTTATCAAATGTTGGGTCCACAAACTCCAAATCCTTCGGTTAATTTACAACAACCTGTATCAGGAATTACCTATTCACAAGTTGGTTTACCATTTTATGGGATGTCACAACCGCAACCTAGTTATACCTATCAATCAAATCCAAGTTATCCTAATTTGGGTTATAACATTGGTGGATAGACCCCTTGGCAGCCATAGGTGCAAATGCCTCAAACTTAACTTCAAAAAGTATCATATCTAGGTTTTGGTCAACAGAATCCTCAAGCGTTTGCTTTTCAAGACAACCCTTATTTGGGTTACCAGCAACAGATTCCTTATGCTGGTTCTCAATGGCCTGTTGCTCAAGCAATTCCATCTTACCCTGGCTATGCTCAACCTGACCTTAATTGACAGTTGCCCTTTTGTTGCAACTTTAGAGTTACTAGATTTAAATCGGTTGACTAATGATCCAATTAATTATGCTCCTTGGTGGTCGGTGATACCTCAAAAATTACCCTTGGATATTCCTAAGTTCAATGGAAACCCTAGAGAAGATCTGTCGACTCATGCTATGACTTATCATTTATGGTGTTCATAAAAATCCCTGAATGATGATTCTGTTTGACTACGTCTTTTCCAGCGTACGCTCATAGGTCCGGCTGCAAAATGGTGCATTGAATTACCTAGAGCTTATTTTGATAATTTCACAGCCCTAGCTACTGTATTTTTGATTCATTTCCAGTTACCCATCAGATATGAAACTAAAACGAAAATCTTGACCAATTTCAAACAAACTAATGCTACTCACATTTCTGATCATATTCATGAGTGGCGTCGTCGTCGTCGAATGGTTAAGACCTTTTTTCCAGATCAGCTCCTTGTTGAATGGTTCATTAATTCCTTGTTACCATCTATAACTGAGGATGTGGCTAAGGGTGCCATCATCACATAAGAGCAAGTTATCACTTGTGCCCAATATTTAGACTTGATTTATACTCAGTCTGGCATGATCTATGAAAAAATTCCTAAAGCGCTGATATCTAATTTTACCATTCCTCCTCAGTTAAAGGACTCTCATGCCAGAGATGGCTTGATAGGCATTGCAAGCACACATCACACTACAACATCTGATCCTGCTCCTGCTTTTGAAATTAATTCCGTGTCATTTGAAAATGGCAAAAGTGACAAGCAACCCAGAAGTAAGAAAAATGGGAAATCTAAGACAAAGAAAACTTCTAACCCGCAGGAAAGATCATCTGATAAATCATCTGGACCTAGGAAACCTCGTTATCCATGCATAATCTGTAATGAGGAACACTTTTTTAGGGATTATCCTCACCGCGTTGAAGCCTCAAAAATCATCAAGACTTCCCATGTGTCAGCTGTGTTGACAGACCCATTTCCAAATCTGGACACAAACATGGTTGCTATGGATCCAGCTCCTAGTTCCCAAGTGTTAATGTTATCTGTAAAAAAACCTTCAAAAAATATTTTTGTGTCAACACGTAATAAATATTATGGTAGTCAGGCCACTGATCAACCTACTACCTCGACAACGAATCCATCTACGGAATCCGTACCGCCTACTGCTATTCCTGAATTGACAATCAAGCCACCAAAGAGAGTAATTCACAAATTGACATATAATCCTTGAGCAAGAGCTGCAAAAAATTATAATATAGTTGAAGATTTGGCTCAATCCCCTTCAGCTATGTCTGCTCTTGAGGTATTACAAAATTTTCCCTCCCAAAAACAGGCTTTATTTTCGGCTATTGGTGGAATTGATCTGACTAATTCTAATCTTGTCGTCTTTAATCATACAAGCTATGTGCCACAATTACCAGCAGAATTGGCATTCTCCATACAAGTAAATGTTATCAATCACCTTGTTCATCACACTATTATTGATAAGGGAACATCTACATGCATTATGTCTCTAAATTGTTGGAAGTCACTTGGCTCGCCGTGCTTATCACAATCATCAACGACATTGAAGGCATTTGATGGACTTACATATAAACCTTGTGGTATTATTAATAACTGCATGTTGAACTGGGGGGAAAATAGTGAATATTGATGTTGAGGTTGTTGACGGACCCCTTGACTATAATATTTTTCTTGGAAGGCCATGGGTATATGCAATGACTACAATTGTTTCTACACACTTTAGAATGATTTCCTTTCCACATAAACGTACAATCACAGTCATTAATCAACTATCCTTCTTTGCCTCTGCTTCGTAGTTAACTGGAAGCGTTCCGTTCATTCACATACCCCAACTAGAACTTTAGAACATTGGTGTAGGACTCTTCAAGGATTCCACTTTAATGGGAACCTTTGCATTACCGCCGCCTGCGACGTTGGCAGAAATTGCAAGTATAGAGACCTGCTACATGATCTCTTTCACTCTATCTGGATTAAGGGAGAGTATGGGTGATTTTGATATTTCTACATTGGATGAGTTTCTGCCGCCCAGCCCTATTGAGTTGGCATAGCAATAAATCTATTTGGCTTGGGTGGAAAATCCGAAATCAGCGTCGCCGAGTGTTAGGGTTGATCGTTCCTTAGATTTTGGTACTCCCTCTGATCCTTTTTCTTCAATGTTCTTGATAGATGAGAATATTTTGGAAGCCATGATGTCAGAGAGAGAACCATGGGAATATTATCATCATCGTTCCCATCTTCCTGATTATGAAGAAAATAATCTTAGTGAACTATATCACCCATCCATCAAAAATTTCTTTTCGAATTCTTTACCGATTAATGCAATTTATTCTGAGTGAAATTCTGTCAAATATTGAAGAAACCATTTCTATCGATATTTCGACCAAACCTGGCGTTGTAGAAAATATTCATGTCGGTGTATCTTGTTCTCCATCAGAACTCGAATCATATCGCTCTCTCTTTCGTGAATTCCGTGATGTATTTTCTTGGTCTTACGTGGAAATGCAGGCATAGATACTAGTATAGTTGAAAACACTATTAATATGTATCTTGATGTCAAACTGGTGCGTCAACGACTTCATCCTGTTCATCCAAAGAAAGCCTCTGCCATCAAAGTAGAAGTTGAAAAAGTTTTGCGTGCTGGTTTCATATACCCTGGTTCGCTAACTGAGTGGGTTTCCATTATCGTTCCTATCATGAAAAAGCAAGGAACCATTAGAGTGTGCATCGATTATCGGGATGTCAATCTTGCTTGTCCAAAGGACAACTATCCTACTCCCTTTATCGACCAGATTGTTGACGATTGTGCTGGATGTGAAATATTTTCATTCATGGATGGATTTGCCGGCTACAGTCAAATAAATATCTGCCCAGAGGATCAACATAAGACAACATTCATCTGTCCCTAGGGCACATTCGCTTATAGGAAACTACCATTTTTGTTTAAAGAACGCTGGGGAAAATTTTCAGAGAGCAATGGACTATGCTTTCAATGACATCAAGCACATTTTTCAACCGTATCTAGATGATTTACCAGCGGATTCATGAAATCAGACTGATCACCCGATGCACTTGAGAGCCATTTTCTTACGTTGCTGACACTATAAAATACGCCTCAATCCACATAAATGTGTGTTTTGTGTTTGTTCTGGTCCTTTGCTTGGATTCGTAGTCTCAAAAGAAGGAATTCGAATCGACCCATTGAAGTTTCAGGCCATTCTTGATTTTCTCGCACCACCAAAATTACTTCAGATACAAAAACTTTAAGGAAAGGCTAACTTCCTAAGAAGGTTCATTCCAAACTACGCTGAAATGGCTAAGGGATTTACTCGACTATTGAAAAAGGGGGTTCCCCTCCATTGGGACCAAGTTGCGCAAGATTCTTTTGATGCTGTCAAGGACACTCTTGTCCGAGCGTCATTAATGTATCCCCCTAATTATCAAAATTATTATTTCCTATATATCGCCATGACTGAAATGACTATTGCTATTGTATTAGTCCAAGTAGAAGATGGAATTGAACATCCAATCTATTATTTGAGTAGTAATCTCAATGATATGGAAGTTAAGTATTAATACGTAGAAAATCTTGCCTTGGTAGCTATTCAAGTTGTCCAAATATTTCACCATTATATCCTACTCCGAAAAACCACTATAGTTTTGGATTGCAACCCCATGATTTATATATTATCATGTCAATTTCTGGGGGGAAAATATTCAAAATGGATTGTCATTTTGCAGGAATTTGGTTTTGAATTCATCAAATCCAAGTCAAAGAAGTCTTTAGTTCTCACTGAGCTTCTCTGTGATCTTCCCTCTAATAGTACTGAAACTACGTTGGAACCATCAATTCCTAACGAGTCTCTATTTCTGATCAGATCATCTAATCCTTGGTATGGGTATTTCATCATTTATCTCCAAACCAAAACTTTTCTACTTGATACCTCTCGCTTTGAAAATCGACGTATTCGATACCAAGCCAAAGATTATCTGATCGTCGGCGATACACTTTATCGTCGTGGTGTTTTAAGGAGGTGCCTCACTCATGAGGGGGCCGAAAAAGTGTTAAATGATTGTCATGTTGGGCATATGGTGAAAATTTATCTGGTTATGCTACCGTGCAGAAGATACTCCGCACTGGTTACTTTTGGCCTACTATTTTTCGAGATTGCATCCTCGCGGTCAGAAGTTGTCATGCATGCCAATTTTTTTATCGTAAAATCCGCAAACCGCCAGTGCCAATGCATTCTGTTGTCTTTGTGGGACCATTTTCGAAACGTGGTATTGACTTCATGACCTATAACCCTCGTTCGTCAAGGGGGCATGGTTATATTATTGTTGCAGTCGAATATTTCACCAAATGGGCTGAAGTGATGCCTACATTCAACAACACGGGATAGATAGCTGCATTGATTTTCTTTAATCACGTTATTGCACAGTTTGGGGTCCCACAGGCTATAGTTACAGATCATGGGAAGCATTTTCGCAATCACATGATGGTTGAATTAACTTCCAAGTTAGGATTGTCACGTGATAATTCTACTCCTTATTATCCACAATCAAATGGACAAGTTGAAGCTATCAACAAAATTATTAAATGTATGCTTCAACAAATGATAGGAGTTCGTAAAAGAAACTGGAATTTGATCTTGTACTCCGCCTTGTGGGCGTATCGAACCTTGGTGAGAAACGCAACTAGCTTTACTCCTTTTCAATTGGTGTATGGTCTGGAAGCTATCTTACCAATCCAATGTGAAATATTGTCATTAAAAATCGCGATTGACTTGTTACCTATCACCTCAGAAGAAGAAGCATGTCTCCTTAACTTCATCCATTTTGATGAAACATGTCGTGGAGCCCAATTGGCCAACAAAGTGCATAAGAGATGTATAAAGCCGCAATATGACAAAAATGTCTAGCCGCACATTTTCTCAGAGGGTGACTTGGTCCTTCTTTACGATCAAGAAGCTGATATAATAGGTCCAGGAGAGTTTGAGCCATTACGGCATGGCCCCTATATTGTCAAAAGAGTTCTTGCTAAGGGCGCCTATGAGTTGGTTGATTACGATGGAATTCCGTTGGCGCAACCTAGAAATGGGTTGTATTTGAAACGTTACTATGCTTAATCATGAGCTTAGTAATTTTTTGTATTATGTTGTAATTATATGTTGTTGGTTTGCATTCACTATCTTAATTTGTTTTTAGAGTTTTCTTGACTTTAGTAATCCACTTTACATTTCATCGTAGATGTCTGAATCTTCGGAACCCTTTGTTGGATATGCTGATGGTGTTAGTCGTAGTACACAGAATTTATCCTCTGCAGCGTGGGCCATTTTCGCTCCGAACGATGACTTAGTGAGTTTTCAAGGGATTTGTATTGGTAGATCAATGAAAAATATCGTTGAGTATAGCGCATTGATCGAACTTCTCTCTGATGCCATTTCTATTGGTATTAACCTTATCATCATAAGGTTAAACTCACAACTTGTGGTATTACAACTTACTAGTGTTTATACTGTTAGAAATCCAACATTGCATATATTGTTCCTCAGAGTTCGACTTTTGGAAAGGCACTTTGATTTTATTCAATACATTTCCAGAAATTTGAACACATTGAATGATTCATTAGCTAATCAAGTTTTAGACAGACATTTGAAACATATGTAGAAAACATTCACATCATTGAATAGGATTGCACAATAAACATAGGAAAACATTGAAATCATATAGATAGATAGTTATAGGTTTTTACAAAATTTGTGCCCAAGACACATTGGTCATCTGACCTCAAAATGTATGCAAAATGTCACAAGTAAACTAGTGGTGCTTGTGGTAACATGCTATAGATCTAGCTATCCTACGAAGTAACCACATCTAGCGGTTAGGAACCCAAATAGTGTGTCGCTGCAGTCGCATAGGAAGCTCTTCGATCTGGAAATCTGGAATCCCGAACGTCAAACCCTCTATGTACTGCTGAAGCTCAATCAGAGTCTCAGCCATGTCAAGATCCTGAAGGACTGCTCTCCCGATAGCCCTCTCTACTGGCACATATGCTTCGCGCTCCGGGTCCACTACTGGTTGAACACAACCAACATCTGCATTACATCAAACATTTAGTTTAGTCTTGGGAAAACATCAAAATACAAAAACATTGTATAAACCTTAGGAAAACAAAAAACATGGTCAAAAACATTCTTACCTATTGCACCACACTGAACGCCTTTTGGTAATGCTAAATCTGGATCCCCTCGGAAATCGACGCCTGCGTATGCATACTCGTCAATGACGACAATCTGTTGTCAGAACCAGGTAAAGAATGCAGTAGAGAATACAACAGTTGATTGGCCAGCATGCCGACTCATGAGTTCTACCCATCTCTGCATCCGAGGATCTTTAGGACTAGCTATATCCAGTGTCAAATGTTGTGGCTGCATCAGTGGAATCCGTTCCAAGGTGAAGGATATAAGGATAGAACCATAATTGAAATTCCTCTTCCTTCCTCCCTTTGATTTATTCAGTTGTTCATTTATATGAGATAGAACAGCTTCAGACCAGTTGAATATTGTTGGATCCATACACTCTAGCGCATATTGCATATACGATCTATTCGCTACATGTAGTGTAACGGTGCTAGCAAGTTTTGTGATCATGAAAAGGATAGTTCTCAAGGGAAAATATCTAACATCTCAGATGTTTATCTTTCCATATTTGCTTGGCTCTGACCCTGGATAGCAATATTGCAAAACATAATCTCTCACTGCCTCTCCTCCAACAACAGACCTTGAGAGTGAAATGGGCAAGCCTCTCATCGACAAACCTGTAAGAAAGTACACATCCTTGACTATTATAGGAACCACTTGGTTCTTAATATGAAATGCCTCTATAGTTGGATCCCATGCTCGAACTAAGAACTCCAATAGTTCTATTTGTTGCCTCATCCCAGACAATTTGAAGTACTTAAGAAATCCACAATCTCTTAGGGCTCTTACTATACCCGGATCATTTAAGGCAATCATATCTTGTTCTTCATGTTATCTTTCCCTCCATGAAATCGTCATTGTAATCTGATGGAAACCTGAAATACAACCATAAGATCCATTAGATTCCATTCATTGCAAAAAACTAGGCAAATTTTGGGCATAATGTGAAAATCAAAGACTTAGATTGCACCCAACGCACTCCCTAACAAGAGACAATGCTTACATATGCAAGTACCCTTCACTGTACCTGCTATGCAACACAGGTTTTGACATTTAGGGGTGTGTTGCCCTCTTAAAAATTTGCAGAAATTGGAAATTAAATGAATACTAAAGGAAAGAGGAGGTTCATATCACTAACCTGGATCAAACAACAATGAAAACCGTCCACAGAAACGATCACAATCAGCAGCTGAAGTTTTGGGGCAAAATCAGGTTCAGAGCTCCAAAATGCAAATGGTAACTATGGAATGGTAAAAATGAATAGTGAAACTAATTTTAATAGTCATTTAATTATTTTCAAGTTAAATTTATTGCTATGAATATAGTTTTATTATGTTTTTATCATGAAACATGTATTTTTAATCCATTTGATGTTGTTCTGAACAAGACATACAACTGATGAACAAATTAGTCGTGCAGATTTATTTCAAAGAATGACTTGACCACAAAGCATACTTTTTCTCCTTATTTTTCGAGCTTTGTTAAAAATGAAAAAGGATTTGAAGCACACTTTTATCTCTTTTTCGAGCTTCTATAACAACAAAAAAGGAACCCCTAGAGTCTTCTTTTAGCTCTTTTCAGACTCCGATAATGTGAAAAGATTGTCGATCACTTGTCTTTTTGAGCTCGTAAAAGTAAATGAATTGATATCTACTCAGTATAAGTTTAACCCTTTTCCGGATTGAGATGGATTATTTTCGAAAAAGGAATACCTTGGTGAAACATGACCAAAGAGGTTCTCTCAGATTTTATTTTACACTTTTTTCGGATCTGAGCTACAACTTTACAAAAAAGTACTTATGGAGTTTTCTTTTGTTCTCTTTTTCAAACTCTAAATATAAAAAGGACCGATCTATCATTGTCGTTAAGCTCGTTAAAACATAAAATAGTGATGGGCTTGTCGATCATGGCAAGAATCGAGTTTCATTCATCGCTAGACTCGTTAAATTATTAAATAGCGATACTTTATTTGCCCAAAGGGTGGAATTATAGATCAAGCAAATGTTATCCTCCTCAATATTGTTAAAAAAATAAAGAGGTACCGGTCAACAAATGACCGGGGAAAATTTGGGAAAAGTGAGCAAAAATTCTTTATGGTAGCAAGTCACTCTTGAACATGACACTTCCTTCACTCCATGTCCGTGACTGTTTGGGTTGGGTAATCATCTTAACGGTTCATTCATACTTATGGTCCATCATACCTTCACTTCGGTTTTGGGTCAATGCTGCCAACTCATCACAGTGTTGCCGATATGTTCAGGGAAGTCATCCAGTGAATAACTTATCCTTCTGCAATACTCATAAACCTTTATTCTCATGACCGTCATCCCTAAAAATTTCTATATCAAGTCATACCCTTGTCTCCGAAATCAGTAACTCCCGTTTCACAATAAGGTGGCTTCCTGTCAACGACAAATCATTATCCAGGAAGTTCACATAGAAACATCAAATTCCAGTACCATGAGGCTTGTTACAGCATCGACAAGATCCTCGCTTCCGGACTTTTGACCAAAAGATTTTGTTTGGCGTTCGACATAAAATCATCTATTCACACCTTACGAAATGTAATACAGTACCTTGAGGGCCATTTTCATTAATGGTGGTTCTCTCGCATTTGTTAACAACTCACATCCTTGGCTGGTAATCAAATGATGTATTTCCATCTTCGACGACAAATCATATATTCGCATGGCTAGACTTGTACCTGAATGATCGAGTGAACAAGATAAGAAGACCCTGGATCTAGTTTCAGCCATCTAGGCTGTGATTTTAGGATTTTTGTACACATCATCTGTACGGTGACCTTACATATAGATCGTCATCCGAACATGGGCCTATGTCTATAGGCATGTTTGCATTGGGCAACATTCCAATGTCGATGACTTTCTGAATTATGTACATGTTAGTAAATTATTTTTGTGCTGAACATGGGAATGCCTACCCTAAGCAATTATGATCAACAAGATATATCATGATGTAATGTATTGTAATATTGATGTCGGTCGCCACTCTGCTTCATCTCCAACTCATCACAATGTAAATCATATCAATCAAAATATTGTTGTTATTATTCTGACTTCATGCTTTAGGGGGAAATTGTTATAAGTTAATTTGGGCATCATTCCCAATGACCCAGTTAACTGGGCATCATCTCTAGGACCAATGTATAGGGTCTATCATCCCCTAACATTTCAATTTCTATATGCCCTAAGACAAAGAACAAGACAGATCAATCAAATACTTTCATCTGCAAAGGTTTCCAGGGTTTGAAGTTTATAATATATCATATGAGAGCTCACCTACGTTGCCTCTCAAGGGACTAAGTGCGTTGCATATGCAGGTAGCCCCATGCAACGCTGCTCTGCAAAGAACTTCCCAACATCTATGGGTGTGTTGGTCACATTGGGAGCGAAATTCTCATTCTTCTGAAATCTCCACTTGGCCAGTGCCTTCTAGAAGAATTCACATGTGTCAAACTTTGAATCCATGTGTCCATTTGACATCTACAAGATTGGGAACATGTTTTTCCTATTATTGGAAAGTCATTGATTGTAAAACTACCTTAGCCTCTCTATAAATTGAGCACAAATCTTAGTGTTTGAGAATGAAGAAATTGTGTAGATAAATGTTGGTGGATTTTCATTGAGGAGATTGATTTGAATGACAGTTTTCTGGAGATATCTACATTGTGATGAGGTTGGGATGCTACTAGAGACGGTGACACTAAATCAGTCATTGGGTTGTAACCTCCCCTTCTATCATTAATAAAGAATACAATTTACTTTTCCCTGTATGCATCTGTATTGGCTTTGATTTTCCATATTGCAAGATCTTAGTTGATGTGTATGTTTTATGCTTTACTGATTTAGAAAGATAACTTGAATAAACATATGTATTATTGCTATCTTCTGTTGTTTAGTGTTCATTCTTGCAGGAAATATTTTGCACAACTGGCTGAAATTTGAAGCTACAACGGAAGCGACAAAGGGAATAATTTGGAAGCGCTTGGATTCCAAGTAAGCATTTAATCCATTCTGTGTGTCTATTCTTAGTTAGGAAAAGTAGTCGTATAATTTTTAACTTGTTGTTATAGATTAGCACCTGTCTAGGGAAGCGTGTTTTATACGTAATTCACAATTTTGTCCAACAAAGAAATAGTGAAATTGGAATCCAGAAAAAAAATCTAGAAAATGGCACCTAGAAATGGCTACCATGTGAGGCTTTTGATTTAATTATTCCTTAATTAAATTGAAAGAAATATGTGTCTAATTTAATTTTCCCTTAATTAAATTGGACAATAAATTGTAATCTTATCTCATAATCACTTGTAATAGTTAACTGAGTGTGATAGACTCAGTTAGCTCATGAAATTCGAGTTGAGGGTGGTTGGTGAGGCATGTAGAGTGATTCTATTTTTTTTAGAGTCCAAGTTGCAGTTAGTGTATTAGTTTAATGCATGAGAAATCAGTTAACTCAATTATGTGAGTTAAAGTCAGTCTAAATAGTTGTAACTGATTGTTGTACTAGTGAGAGGTCAAGTGAATTAAATCATATTTAATTCACATGCAGTGATCTATTAAGTGACTGATGATTTACTAATAATAGTTGCATGCATGTCAATTCTGATGAAGACATAGTTGAGACAGAGGTTAAAGGGATGTTATCTATCAGTTGTATTATTATTAGATTTTCGGCGCGTAATTAGACAACCATAAGATTTCCCATGATGTATTGTGAAGTTTTGGAAGGTTGAATTTCCTAAAAAATAGGGATCATTTTTTCTTAGAATTGCGCAAGCAAGGCATGTTGAGCAGAGGTAGGAAATTGGCTAAGTGTTGGTCAATTTTGTCTGGATCAATGTGAGACAGTTGGTAGAGTGCAACAGACTCTTGTGAGAAGAGTGCATTGTAATCGTTTCATTATTCCTTGGTTTCATACAATACAGATAGATGGGTTTTGAAAAAATTTCTTTCCCCAGAAAATTTCATGTGTTGTGGATTTGATTCTTTCTCTTACTTGGTGTGATTGTGTGATCGTGTTTAATTTCTGAAAATTAATTGTAGAAGGATTTAGTATATTGCTCTAGAATATTGCATGATCATATTGAATCCATTTCTATACATATTGTTTATATAATTTCTACATGGTATTGGAGCGCCATGAATCACAATAGTGGAGAAGAAATTGAGTTTGTGTTGAACAATATTCAAACTTGCAGATACTTTCTTTGGAGTGACAAGCAGACCAAGATGGCTTTCAATGGATTGACATTGGAATATGCACTTGAGGGAATTTCTAATTATATCACATGGAAATACAAAATGGAGGCAGTTCTGGAGGACAACAAGTTGAAAGAATTCTTTGATAATGTTATTCCCAAGGTCGCAACAATAGACACCACTCTTCTTGATGCTTGGCAAAAGAAGGTAGCAAGGGCGAGGATGATATTATTAGAGGGAGTCCAAGATCACATTGTCTCGAGTCTCTGTGGAAATGAGACTCCATATGCTATGTGGAAGGTCTTGACAGATCAGTTTCAGAACAACAATGACCAAAGGAAGTTGGCGCTGAAGGACAAGCTTAGGAAAATCAAGAAGGAGGAGGGCGAGACGGTACCAACATACTTGGCGAAGTTCACTCAATGTCGATATGAGCTTGGAACTGTTGGTGTGACTGTAGAAGATGATGAATTGGTGAGCCTAGCACTTCTAGGAATTCCCAAGAGCTAGCATAGTTACCAGGACTTGGTGAATGGGAGGGAGAAGTTACCAGATTGGGAGCAAATTTGGTTGGATTTGGAACAAGAATAATTTAGGCAGAATACTAGGGATGGATCCTCATCTAAGACTAATGATGAGGAATATTATGCCTTGGCCGGTAAGGCAAAGAATACTAAGGGAAATAAATCCCAAGGTGAAGCAAGAAAGAAAGACTTGTCCAAGATCAGATGTTTTCACTGTCACGAGCATGGGAACTATGCTACAAATTGTCCAAAAAGGAAGGAAAGCAAGAGGGAGCCTGCAGTTGCAGGAGGTGAAGCATTGGCTTCATAGTTTGATCTTGATTTTACTCTCATTCCATGCATGGAAAACACTGTAATGGGATGCATGTGGTATCTAGATAATGGTGCTTCATTCCATATGATGGGGAATAGAGATCTCTCCAATGACTTGGAGGAGAAGGACCTCTAGCAGAACATAGAGTTTGGATATGATGGGAGGTATAGCATGACTGTCATAGGTAAAATTACCTTTCAGAGGGAGAATGAATCTCATCTCATACTAGAAGAGGTTTTCTATGTTACAAGCCTAAAGAAGAATCTTGTCTTCGTAGCAGTATTGGAAGACTGCGGTTATGAATTGATGTTTAGAAAATAAAATTCTTTCCTTAAACACATAGCCATGAGACAAGTGAAGGATATCGGTTCTAGATTTAAGAACTTGTATGCAGTCGAGGTTGAGGATGCATGCAAGGATTTGAGGAGAAAAGCAGTGGTTAATGACTTGGTGGTTGAGAGGGAGAAATTATCTCTCAACATGCAGCCTCAGAAGCAGTCTTAGAAGGTTGTGGAGCAACCGCAACTAGAGAAGCAGAGAGGAGACCGAGTGGAAGAGTCCACTCAAGTAGAGACCTCCAGGAGGGGGAAATTTTGAGCCAGAAGGGAAGAGGGAGTACATGCATATATATCTCTAGGTGTGAGGTGGGGAAATGTGCAGAATTAATCCCAAGAAGAAATTTAGGTAGGATTCATTGAGATGGCATGTCTCATGGATCGAACCTAGATATGGAGAGCCGACAATACAACAGTACCAGGAAGGATCAGTTAGATTGATGCAGTCAGATGTCAGGAAGAAATAAATCAGAGTGACAGGTGTCAGATACTGTAGCACAGATCATAGTTGGCAGCAGTGAAGAGTGCATGGATAAAGATGTCAACAGCGTAGAGTGTCCAATATATATGTGCAGTAGGATCCAACATTCAGAAGACTATGATGACAGATGCATTATACTGATTTAGTTTTTTGGAGGCTATTCAATGTCAGAAGTGTTGCATGCTGAACATTCCAAAGGTACCAGATCGAGATAGATTGATTCCTTTCTTGTTGAGAGGGAATGTTGAAATTTGCAACAAGAAATAGTGAAATTGGCATCTAGAAAAAAATCCAGAAAATGGCACCTAGAAATGGCTACAATGCGAGGCTTTTGATTTAATTATTCCTTAATTAAATTGAAAGAAATATGTGTCTAATTTAATTTTCCCTTAATGAAATTGGACAATAAATTGTAATCTTATCTCATAATCACTTGTAATACTTAACTGAGTGTGATAGACTCAGTTAGCTCATGAATTCGAGTTGAGGGTTGTTGGTGAGGCATGTAGAGTGATTCTATTTGTTTTAGAGTCCAATTTTCAGTTAGTGTATTATTTTAATGCATGAGAAATCAGTTAACTCAATTAAGTGAGTTAAAGTCAGTCTAACTAGTTGTAATTGATTTTTGTACTAGTGAGAGGTCAAGTGAATTAAATCAGATTTAATTCACATGCAGTGATATGTCAAGTGACTAATGATTTACTACTAATAGTTGCATGCATGTAAGTTCTGATGAAGACGCAGTTGAGACAGAGGTTAAAGGGATGCTATCTATCAGTTGTATTATTAGTAAATTTTCGGCACACAATTAGACAACCATAGGATTTCCCATGATGTATTGTGCAATTTTGGAAGGTTGAATTTCCTAGAAAATAGGGATCAATTGTTCTTAGAATTGTGAAAGCAAGGAAACCTGAGCAGAGGTAAAAAATTAGCTAAGTGTTGGTCGATTTTATCTAGATCAGTGTGAGACAGTTGGTAGAGTGCAACAAACTCTTGTGAGAAGAGTGCATTGTAATTTTTCCATGATTCCTTGGTTTTATACAATATAGGTAGAGGGGTTTTGAGCAGATTTCTTTTCCCAAAAAATTTCATGTGTTGTGGATTTGATTATTTCTCTTACTTGGTGTGATTGCACGATCGTGTTTAATTTCCGCAAATTAATTGTAGAAGGATTCAACATCTTGCTCTAGAATATTGCTTGATCGGATTGAATCCATTGGTATACATATTGTTTGTATAATTTATACACTTTGAGGTGATGATGGTCATGGATGGGATGAAGGGAGAAACATTTCTGACCTAGAATCCTTCAATGACCAAAATTTATTTTGAAAACTTGTTTGAAAAGACAAAAAATTTTGACCTATGAATACTAGAAAATTAACTGAACGAGTATGTTTGATCACTGACATATTGACACTAACATACCTTTCCCATAATTTTCTTTGAAGCATCATGCTCCTCCTCCACCTATATGTATTGTTGTCATTAATGTGAATTCTTCCAATTTATAGGTCAACTCATCTATCTCCGTCGAAGCTATTGTATGCTATTGCCCCTGCTTTTTCTTCGGACATTGGGAGACATAGTGACCAAATTCACCACATCCAAAGCATTTGACCTTCGAGAATTCCTTTTTCTTCTTCTCTCCTCCTTTTGATTCTATCCCTAACTGGGACCCTTCTTTGCCTTCCCTTTACCTGCAAGGGATGCACTTTCTTCTTCCTCCCTCTCAACTTTCGGTCCCTTGCCATTGCTGTTGGTAGCACACTCAATGAGACTAATCCTTAACTCATCTTGGGTGAAATCAATCCATAACCATTCCCATCTGTTGGCAATATGATGCAATATGTTGTCCTTGAAGGAAACCTACTTAATGAAGTTGTTCTTGATGGAAACCTACTTCATGAGCTGCCTCTTGATAGCAACCTATTTAGTAAATATGTAAAAATGATGTCTCTACAGGTCAGTTCACATGTGCAAGAGAAAGGACTTCCAAAAAGTGCCAGAAAAATGAAATAGGAAATATTTCTCAATGTATACGCAGGTTTTATCAAGGGAACCCACATATGGATGCAATTTATACGCTAATTTTGTGAAGGCAACCCGTGTATACATTCTGAATTAATATATACGCAGTTTTTATGAAGAGAAGTTGCATATACATGCAGAAATGAATACTCCAAGTCGCATATGCCTTTTGGAATCTAAAATTATGATACCAAGGGGCACTACCATTGTATTAACCCATAGTATTGAGCGCTCTATTGACTATTTGATTCCATCAAATAATACCATCAGTAGTTGTGTGGTTTTGACTCATGGTATTGGTAAAGGATAAATATATATAAGGAGAAGAAGATCATAGTGAAAGGTGTGCAATGTCTGGGTATTGAATGAATAATTCACTCTGAAGTATATATACATGGAATGGGTTGCAGTTTATTGATAGATCTAAATTAATAATGCACCTATGAATAAAATGATGGATCAGGATCTCTAGACCTAAAATGACGATGTATTTTCTAGATATTTTTATGGATTGTTTAGATCTGTGATCTGGCAAATGTTTGCTGAAGTGAAGGGTAAGATATGAGCTGACTATTTATTCTGAAGAGTTGCGCAGCCCTGTAATGTTTGCAGATATATACACAGGTTTGTATCAGCAAAAGTGCGTATATACATAAGTTAGCTTCAACAAAAGTGCGTATGGAATCTAAGGTCAGTCCTGAAATATTTGCAGATCTATACACAGGTTTTTCTCCTTGAAAGCACGTATATACGCAGGTTCAGTTAAGAAAAAGCGTGTATGGGATCTAGGGTTTTGCTGAAGTATGCAAAAGGAAATTTATGATCTGTCTTGCTATATTACTATTGTCTGTCAATGATGTCTTCATATAGATCTGAGTTGGTTTGATACTGCCTATGCTGCTAGTTGATTATGTATTGATATGATCAGTAATAGAGTTATTAAATATGGTGAATGCCACTGACTGAAAAAGGGTTATGTAAAAGTATGCCTGAATGTCTTTGATTTGTTCTGATTTTGATGAGATTTCTGAATTCTATATATAAATATCGATACGCTAGTTCATCTCAGTAAAAGCGCGTATATACGCGGGTTTGCTTCAGAAAAGGCGCATATGGAATTTATGGTTTTATGAAGCTTATTGTAGAGGTGTTTATGTTATTCCTGATATTTATCTGCTATCTGTCAATAAAGTCTTCATACAGATCTAGGTTGTTCCTGAATATGCTGCTAAGTTGATTATGTACAAATCTGATCAATGAGTGAGAAAATATGTGTTATGATGACTGACTGATCAAGAGTCCTGCAATTCTGTAAAGAAATCTGACTAAATGTGTTGGTGTCCCGTGTTTTGAGAGTTTGGAAAATCAAAAGACAAGGCAACATCAGAACCAATCTTTAGAGTTACAGGATCTAGTCCTCCTGCTCTCAGAGAGGGATCTCTCAAGTTATTTGTTTTTGCAAAGGTTTATATTGTGTGCTTTGAGTATTGGTTTTAGACTAGTTACTAAGTGCAAGTGTTTGCTTGTTTGTTTCGTTGAATTGATACAACAGAACCTAAAAGGTCTGGGAAAGATAGATAGAAAGGGGAAATGTCAGTTTCATTGGGCAATGGAGTCAAAAATAGGTTATGAAAAACTTATAAATGGATATGGGATATCAAAGGGAAAATATATCTTGGCCGCAGGATCCTTTGGTTTTGGAATGAGATGGACATCAATGATTTGGGAAGAGAAGTTTAATTCTCAACAAAGGGAATTTGAAAGCACAACTTGAACAATAAAGAGCTATTTGATAGACAGGTCTAACCATGAATTCTACAAATCACACTTTAAGCAAATAATGACTTCAAAAAGAACTTTTAAAATGAAATCTAAGATTCGGGGAACACCCTATTTCCTCAAAGAATTTATTTCAAATGACTTAGAAAACATGAAAGATTCACTGATAATTACGGTCATAGAAGAGGGAACACCTAAATACATCTATGATCACAAATATAAAGACCTTTAAGCCAACTGTTCAAGAAAAGACAAGGGGCAAGATTAGAACAGACCTCCCTGGCTCACTATAAACAAAGAAACTTCAAAGGGAGACTTCAATAACAGTCTTTAAATGGCAACAGACAAGCAGGGAGAACCATAAATCATGCTGAAACCAAATATTCGAACTATTAAGGAAATAAACAAGCATGAGGACTAAAGAGAGAGATTAAAGACTCTAAAATACCTCAGCAGAAGAAAACATAAAACAGTGAAGGATAAACAGGTCTACGGTGCTTCCAAGAGTCATTTCTTAACCTAAAACTTTCATCCTAATGTAGTAAGAATTTATGGAACAAAATGAGAACAAGGGAAAATAATAAACAGTTCAGAATACTTCACCAACAACCAAGCTCATGGATCCAATGATAGAGCCTTCTCAAGAACAAGCATGCAACAACATCATAAGGGCTTCCAAGACTTCAATTTCTTCTTCAACTTTAATAGACTATGTATTATTTCAGAGAGTTCAGTATTACAACTAGCAATAAAAAAACCAACGTTTACAATGGATTCCTCAACAAGTTTTTATAGAGGAATGAGGAGGTCGAAAGAGAGAAAAGATCTTCTGAGTTCAATTAATACAGTTAATGCTTCTTGGCCTTTGAGGGGCTCAAGGGAGAAGTTTACAGATATTTTCCTGTATTAATTGGTTTACATTAAGTAATTTAAGCTTTCTGGAAGCTTATGTTGAATTTAAGGCTCTGTGTCATCTTTTGCAATAACTCTGTTGATAGTTTGTATTAGTTTCTTTGATTCGAAATAAATATACAGCTGTAAGGGGCAGATATGCTCTGTTTTGGTCATTACTCAGCCTTTTTTTGAATGCTGTGACGGCACAAGTGGCAATCTGGTAGCTGAGAGGAATCAATTTTCCTCTGATGTGGTAGTGGAGGCATCCTTTGTCTGATAAATATCTTTGGTTTGCCTTTAACTATGTTTAATTCAATGTATAAGGCCTTTGATAATCGACTTTTAGCCGTAATCCATTAAATTGTACAATTAATGTTTAATCCTTCATTTCTGCTGCGTCTGGGTCTTCGACACTGATAATCTTGGATTTGATTTAATCTTACTATGTCTTGTTGATGTGCAGGTGTGTACAAGGTCCATATGGCATCAATGCCCATGAGTCATCGACGAAACATGAAATTGAACCTTGTATATGGCCTCCTTTGATGGTGAATGAAAGTCTAGAGGATCGTCATCCTCGGCTTTCATTTTACTTTAAAAAATTTGAAAAACCCTTTAAATCCTGCACAATACAAAAATGATTAAGAAATCTTGCATATTTGGTGAAAACTGCTCTAGAGGTTTCGGGTAGGAGCATGGTCGTTGGATGGCAGCTTCCAACGGTGGAGATTTGCTGCAGAGGTGAAAGGAAAGCGATGGGAGATTTTTAAGTTAGAACCGTTGATCTGTGATTGACCAAGACGATCAACGGTGGAGATTTAGCAGTGAATTAATAATGCGAAGGGGTCACACTATTTGTGAAAATAGGAGAAATGCGAAGAAATAAGGTTAAAAAACATTTTTGCGGAGGAAAATGCAAAGGAATTGAAATTAGGGTTTCGGGAGGATCGTGGGCCATCAGATGAGATCGACCCACGAGATCAACGCCGGATATTGCACGTTAAAAACCCTTTGGAAGAGGTGGAGGGCAATAGTGTAAGGCCAGATTAGATCTGAGACATTGATCTGCAGAGATCAACGGTGGGAGGCACGTGCAATAAAACATAATGGAAAAGAGGGAAAGTGGTTTCAGGGATGAAAACCATGGGTTTTGCGTAGGGAAAAGGTGGGGAGGCGATTTTTCCTTTTTGAATGCGATATGCGTTCCCGCTTGACATGTGGCTTTTTGAAACCACTTATATTGTGCAGCCCTCATGAGATTAACCCTTGCGCTTAAAGTTACGTGATTTAGAATTTCGGCCGTTAGATCTGCGGTCTCAAATCTAACGGTGGGGGAGCGAGCGCGATATAGGCAAGACGCACAGGCAGAAGGGAGATGGGCGGTTTCAATCTGCACTGTTGGATCAAGGATGAATGACTGGGATCAAAAAATGAGGAAGACAGGACCCACAGGAGGTAAGCTTGTCGGGGTTAATAAGAACCGTTAGATGGAACAGATCAATGGTTAAGATTTGATCTGGGGTATAAATGAATTAATACACAGGCGGAGAGAGGGGTAAATATGGGCCGTTGATTTGCAAAGATTAACGGCTGAGATTGGTTGGAAAAAATTATAGAGTGGGACCATATGTTTTTAACCAAAGTTGGGAAATGAGATCTGGACCGTTCGATCTGGACACGTGGACGACCCAGATTCAATCGAGGGCATGCGATTGACGGGGGAAAGAACTTTGGATGGCGCCGATGTGATTAAGCATTGGCCATCGATCTGCAGATCAGATCAACGATGGGGAGTGAATCGGGGGAATGACCAATCAGAAGGGAAGAGCGATTGCACCTGATAAAACCCGCGATGCAATGTTGCGCTGATCGTTGATCAGCTTTAGATCAACGGTCGAGATTGTCTCAAATATTGAACGGCGGAAACCCTTCAGAACTTTATGAAAACAAAAAATTTAATGAAACACTAAGGTTTTGGCTTCGGAGGTGGGTATGTATAAAGACTTGGCGCCCGTCTGCGGGGCCGTGGGTTTATATGAAGCGGCAAAAGGGCTCGGGGTGTTTAACCAGAGGCCAATTGCATCGAAAGTTTTATAAAGGCTGGAGATTTGCGTTCTTTGTTTGTTGCCAATGCGATAAGCGCTTTATGAGTCTAGCGCCTGGTTCTAGGGCGCAGGCACATGGGGGGGAGTGGTTTAGACTTAGCCCAAAGGGGCTTAAGCTTGCAACTCAAAAAATTTATTTTTTATGGAATTTTTCATAGTTTTTGATGGATTTGGGGGTTTCGATAAAGTCTAAAAATGAGTTTTAGACTTTGTAAAATGGATTTTCATGAAGGGAAGAAGGGAAATCATGAAAAATAGAGGAATTCCATGGGGAATAAAGGGGGAAAAAATGAAGGTTAGTTTTGAGTGGATGAGGGGAAAAAATGGGATTTTGCAGTAGTCCTTCTTCATGGAAAAACAACAGAATTTCTGAGTTCAAAAGGGGAACAACAATGACGATTAACCAAAGGATAGAATATCTTCGGAAGACTTTAAGCGCCAACAATTTTGTCAATAAAATTGTTTCTTGAAGGCTGTCCAAAAAATAATTTAGCCACCACTTGATAAGACAGAATTTTATAGGTGGCTAATAGTGGCTCCACTTGGGGATGGTGCCTTTTTGAAGGCATCAAGAATTTCAGACTTGCATTCTCTGGAGGCTGATCAGTGCCTTATCCTTTAGGTTTCCTTTTCTTCATTTGGATAGTATTCTTTTGCTCTGAAAGAATATTAGCAGCCATGAAAAATAATGGATTTTCATCAACACAAGCTTTCTACCTACCCAATCCTACTGATCTAACATTTTTTCCTTATTTTGAGAGTGCACTTGGATTGGAAAACTCTCTTACAACATTTTATTCTTTTGAAAGCATAAAATCTAATCTATTTCTACCTCTTATTTCTCCATGAACTCAAATTAAACAGTTGAGTTCATATGCTTCTCTACCTAATCTACTAATATGTTAGGATTAAACAGTCTAACAGATTTTTATTCACTAACTTCTAAAACAGATATTTAAAAGCATACAAGTCAGGATTGGACAGTCTAAATTTTTTCTGATCTATGGCATAAAACAACAAGCTGCACATAGACATTATTTTGCAGAAAATTAAAACAAAATGGAAGGCTTAAGGTTTGAAAGTTCAAGCACTTCCTTCATCTTTTTTTAGCTCTGTTTTTATTTCTGTTTGAGCTGTTCTTTGCTTGTTTTCTGGTTCAAATTTTGAGCTGATTAGAACCAATTTTACCTCTGTTTTGACTCAAGAATTTAAAACATATTGGAGTGATTCTTGTTTAGAAACTCAGGGTTAGATTTTGAGCATGTTTGAACCTTTAACTTCTAACGTAATCTACCTACTGATAAGCCAATATTAAGCGCGGAAAATCGAATTCACTAACCTATCAGCAGTCAATTTAAAACTAATTAGCCATGATTAGGCTGTACGGCTAACTAGGAGTGTGTTTTTAGTAGTGGCATTTGAGCTTGCATACTTTCAGACTTTTTTTTTCTATTTTTTGGTATGGGGCTGTACCTTTATTGTTTTTACAATCTGCCCTCTTTTCTCTCTTCTATTGTTTTTGGATTTTTATTTTTCTTTCAAAGAAAAAACTAAAAACTAACTAAATTCTCACAGCTGAGCTTTATTTACATTCCTACCTACCCTAATCTAACTTGGAAATCTCTACTGTTTCATGTGATACAATAGCGCCAGTGCAACCAGTTAAGTAGTAACAAAAAGGGGTGGAAAATCTGACTTCTTTTTAGAGATAACCATAGGGTACTTTGAATGCGGGTCTTTAAAACCAAGGCCACCACCAGTGGTGCCCATTCCTGATGTATCTGGCTCTTGCAAAGAGTCAATGCTCAGGAACTTGAGCCAACCAGGGCCTTCATATATTCTGCCATAGGATCAGAAAAAACATGATCTAAACTTTCTACTTTTAGGCCTTCCATGACTGGTAGGCTATCTGCATCCTTGACAACTTGTTTAACTGCATCTTCGGTGTAGCTCTTGAAAGCATATTCATCCTTTTCCTGCACATCAAAAGGCAGTGGAATTACTCTTTTTTTTTTGGGAGGGAGACTTTCCAAAAATTCTCTAGGGTCTCTGAATTGGTATGATTGTTCTCGTTAATTCAATATTTCAATCTCAGTTTTATACCTTTCGACTACCAAGTCTAGGAAATTTTTCTTAAGCTCGGGTTTAGCATTGAATTTTGAGCTGAGAAGAACCATCTTTGGAAGGTCCTCACATTTAAGTTCTACTAGTATACTTGATATTCCACAACGAAACTCTGCTATGGGACTTGGCTGCATTTCTATAAATTGTTCAGAGTCTTCTATTAATGGAGTGTTTAGGTCTTTTGGGATTGTGGATTCATCAGGTGGAAGGTTTTGAACTTTGTTGTCCACCAACAACATGATTAGGTTTGCTTAATGCATTCCCAAGGGAGTCTACAAGGACTAGTGAAGTAATAGGCCTACTGGAGGTCAGTGGAGTCGCCAGGTGGAAAAATTTTAGCTTTTGTGAAGGTAAAATGTTTTATGGTTCCACCACCATGTTTATTATGAAGCCAAACTTAAATGTTTTTGGGTTTTTCTGAGTTATTTTGATCTTATAGGTTATGAGAGTGTCCTAAATCTGATTTAACACTTCGCTAAGGTGTTTAAACATACAAAGTTCACTCTTATGGCTTGGTAACTGGTTCCTTCAAGGTTTGATAAGGTCTTACAAGAATCCTAAGTGTTACTTAGTTTTTCACCGATTCAATTAAGTCCTATCATGTTTACCATTTGTTAGGCAGTGCTTGAAGAAGGCTACTTATGTTATACTGGACAGGGAGTGTTTTGTTTTAAGGATTTTACTCAGTGTCCCACAGTGATCGCCATTATGTTGGTGTGAGTGGTGGGATAAGTCTATAAGGTGTTCTTTATCAAGTTAGGGCCTAAAGAGTTTTAAGAAGTGTTTTCAAACCAATGTATTCTCAGTAGGTCCCACCGTGATCGCCATTATGTTGGCGTCCCATGTTTTGATAGTTTGGCAAATCAAAATACAAGGCAACATCAGAACCAATCTTTAGAGTTAAAGGATCTAGTCCTCCTACTCTCAGAGAGGGATCTCTCAAGTTATTTGCTTTTGCAAAGGTTTATCTTGTGTGATTTGAGTATTGGTTTTAGACTAGTTATTAAGTGCAAGTGTTTTCTTGTTTGTTTGGTTGAATTGATACAACAGAACCTAAAAGGTCTAGGAAATATAGATAGAAAGGGGAAATGTCAGTTTCATTGGGAAATGGAGTCAAAAAGAGGTTATGACAAACTTATAAATGGATATGGGATATCAAAGGGCAAATCTAACTTGGCCGTAGGATCCTTTGGTTTTGGAATGAGATGGACATTAATGATTTGGGACGAGAAGTTTAATTCTCAACAAAGGGAATTTGAAAGCACAACTTGAACAATAAAGAACTATTTGATAGACAGGGCTAACCATGAATTCTACAAATCACACTTTAAGCAAATAATGACTTCAAACACAAATTTTAAAGTGAAATCTAAGATTCGGGGAACACCCTATTTCCTCAAAGATTTTATTTCAAATGACTTAGAAAACATGAAAGATTCACTGATAATAATGGTCATAGAAGAGGGAACACCTAAATACATCTATGATCACAACTATAAATACCTTTAAGCCAACTATTCAAGCAAAGACAAGGGGAAAGATCAGAACAGACCTCCCTGGCTCACTGTAAACAAAGAAACTTCAAAGGGAGACTTCAACAATAGTCTTTAAGTGGCAGCAGACAAGCAGGGAGAACCATAAATCATGCTGAAACCAACTATTCGAACTATTAAGGAAATAAACAAGCATGAGGACTAAAGAGAGAGATTAAAGACTCTAAAATACCTCAGCAGAAGAAAACATAAAACAGTGAAGGATAAACAGGTCTAAGGTGCTTCCAAGAGTCATTTCTTAGCCTAAAACTTTCATCCTACTGTAGTAAGAATTTATGGAACAAAATGAGAACAGGGGAAAACAATAAATAGTTCAGAATACTTCACCAATAGCCAAGCTCATGGATCCAATGATAGAGCCTTCTCAGGAACAAGCATGCAACAACATCATTAGGGCTTCCAAGACTTCAATTTCTTCTTCAACTTCAACAGACTATGTATTATTTCAGAGAGTTTCAGTATTACAACTAGCAATAAAACAACCAACGTTTACAATGGATTCCTCAACAAGTTTTTATAGAGGAATGAGGAGGTCGAAAGAGAGAAAAGATCTTCTGAGTTCAATTAATACAGTTAATGCTTCTCAGCCTTTGAGGGGCTCAAGGGATAAGTTTACATATATTTTCCTGTATTAATTGGTTTACATTAAGTAATTTAAGCTTGCTGGAAGCTTATGTTGACTTTAAGGCTCTATGTCATCTTTTACAATAACTCTGCTGATAGTTTATATTAGTTTCTTTGATTCGAAATAAATATTCAGTTGTAAGGGGCATATATGCTCTGTTTTGGTCATTACTCGGCCTTTGTTTGAATGCTGTGAAGGCACAGGTGGCAATATGGTAGTTGAGAGGAATCAATTTGCCTCTAATGTGGTAGTGGAGGCATCCTTTGTCTGATAAATATCTTTGGTTTGCCTTTAAATCTGTTTAATTCAATGTATAAGGCCTTTGATAATCGAATTTTAGCCGTAATCCATTAAACTGTACAATTAATGTTTAATCCTTCAATTCTGCTGCGTCTGGGTCTTCGACACTGATACTCTTTGATTTGATTTAATCTTACTGTGTCTTGTTGATGTGTAGGTGTGTACAAGGTCCATATGGCATTAATGCCCATGACTCATCGATGAAACGTGAAATTGAACCTTGTATATGGCCTCCTTTGATGGTGAATGAAATTCTGGAGGATCGTCATCCTCGGATTTCATTTTCTTTTAAAACATTTGAAAAACCCTTTAAATCCTGCAAAATACAAAAATGATTAAGAAATCCTGCATATTTGGTGAAAACTACTTTGGAGGTTTCGGGTAGGAGCATGGTCATTGGATGGCAGCATCCAATGGTGGAGATTTGCTGCAGAGGTGAAAGGAAAGCGGTGGGAGATTTTTAAGTTAGAACCTTTGATCTGTGATTGACCAAGACGATCAACGGTGGAGATTTAGAAGTGAATTAATAATGTGAAGGGGTCACACTATTTGTGAAAATAGGAGAAATGCGAAGAAATAAGGTTAAAAAACCTTTTTGCGGAGGAAAATGCAAAGGAATTGAAATTGGGGTTTCGGGAGGATCGTGGGCCGTCGGATGAGATCGACCCACAAGATCAACGGCGGAGATTTTGTGTTAAAAACCCTTTGGAAGTGGTGGAGGGAGATAGTGTAAGGCCAGATTAGATCTGAGCTGTTGATCTACAGAGATTAACGGTGGGAGGCGCGTGCGATAAAACATAATGGAAAAGAAAGAAAGTGGTTTCGGGGATGAAAACCATGGGTTTCGCGCAGGGAAAAGGTGGGGAGGCAGTTTTGCCTTTTTGAACGCGATATGCATTCCCGAATGACACGTGGCTTTTTGAAACCACTTATATCGCACAACCCTCAGGAAATTAACCCTCACGCTTAAAGTTACACGATTTAAAATGTCGGCCGTTAGATCTGGGGTCTCAAATCTAACGGTGGGGGAGTGAGCGCGATATAGGCAAGATGCCCGGCAGAAGGGAGATGGACGGTTTCAATCTGGGCCGTTGGATCAAGGATGAATGGCTGGGATTATAAACTGAGGAAGACAGGACCCACAGGAGGCAAGCCTGTCGAGGTTAATAAGAACCGTTGGATGGAATAGATCAACGGTTAAGATTTGATCTATGGTATAAACGAATTAATACACAGGCGGAGAGAGGGGTAAATATGGGTCGTTGATCTGCAAAGATCAACGGCTGAGATTGGTTGGAAAAAATTATAGAGCAGGGTCGTATGTTTTTAACCAAAGTCGGGAAATGAGATCTGGACCGTCCGATCTGAACACATGGACAACCTAGATTCAATCGGGGGCATGCGATCGGTGGGGGAAAGAACTTTGGATGGCGCCAATGTGATTAAGCGCTGGCCGTCGATCTGCAGATCAGATCGACGGTGGGGAGTGAATCGGGGGAACGACCAATCAGAAGGGAAGAGCGATTGTGCCTGATAAAATCTGCGATGCGATGTTGCGCTGATGGTTGATTGGCTTTAGATCAACGGTCGGGATTGTCTCAAATATTGAATGGCGGAAACCCTTTAGAACTTTATGAAAACCAAAAATTTAATGAAACACTAAGGTTTTGGCTTCGGAGGCGGTTATGTATAAATACTTGGCGCCGGTCTGCGGGGTCGTGGGTTTCTATGAAGTGGAAGAAGGGCTTGGGGTGTATAACCAGAGGCCAATCGCATCAGAAGTTTTATAAAGGCCGAAGACTTGCATTCTTTGTTTGTTGCCGATGCAATAAGTGCTTTATGAGTGTAGCGCCTGGTTCTAGGGTGTGGGCACATGGGGGGGGGAGTGGTTTAGACTTAGTTCAAAGGGGCTTAAGCCTACAGCTCAAAAAAATTATTTTTTATGGAATTTTTCATAGTTTTTGATGGATTTGGGGTTTCGGTAAAGTCTAAAAATGAGTTTTAGACTTTGTAAAAGGGATTTTCATGAAGGAAAGAAGGGAAATCATGAAAAATAGAGGAATTCCATGGGGAATAAAGGGGGAAAAAATGAAGGTTAGTTTTTAGTGGAGAAGGGGAAAAATTGGATTTTGCAGCAGTCCTTCTTCATGGAAAAACAACAAAATTTCTGAGTTCAAAAGGGGAACAACGGTGACGATTAACCAAAGGATAGAATATCTTCAGAAGACTTTAAGCACCAATAATTTTGTCAATAAAATTGTTTCTTGAAGGCTGTACAAAAATAATTTAGCCACCACTTGATATGACAAAATTTTATAGGTGGCTAACAGAATGATTCAGATCTGGATCTGTGACAGTTTACTTTCTGCAAAATAGTATGTACAGATCCATACGCAAGTTGGTGTGAAGGAAAGTGCATATACACGCGGGTTCAGTGAAGCAAAGTTGCGTATGATTTTTGAGATAATGAATGTTCAAGGTTGAATTTGGTTTAGCATATTGATTCTGAAATCTGGTTATTACAGTGTTCTGATTACAGTGATCTCACTATTCGGTTTGATGTATTGGGTGAAGCTTATTATTATTGTTCTTATGAAGAGTTGAAGATATTTGATCCAGTGTGAAAATTGATGAAACGTGGTTTGTAGTGGTGCTGAGGGTTGCAGCCTTCAGTGAGGGGGTTGTAGGTCCCTTCCATTGGTTGCTGGTAAAACAAGATCAGGGGGTAGTAGCTCCCTTCCAGGAGTGACTAGTAAACGAGATCAGGGGGTTGGAGCTCCCTTCCAGTAGTAGATGGAGAACGAGAGAAGGTTGCAGCCTTCTGCATGTGGGTGCCTGCGTGCTGGTATGGTCTACTCCAGTACAATATTGTAAGAATTTTTTTTTATAATAAATATTGAAGACAGAGATGACAACATCGGTGGTTTTCTCCCAAATTGGGTTTCCACCTTAAATCCCGGTGTTCATGTGTGTTACTTATGTGTGATTTTTTATTATGTTCTTACTGCACATGATTACTTCTTACTAAACATATGATGAATGAATGATGCACTCATCTAAGTAAATAATTATATGCATAATAATATCTCTGTTCATACATAAGTTTGCTTAAGGATATCCGCATGTATATGTGAGTTGGGTTCATTAAAGTCGCGTATGGAATTTAGTAAAGAAAAAGTAAAAGTTTTCAGTAAGCTATAAATATTGATTCACTCCCCCCTCTCATTATTTTTCCCAACACCATCCTGGTAGCTTATCTCGTCCAGTAATCCCCTATATGAATGTCTGCCATTCCTTGGTAAACCCATTTAGAGTTGTTCACATAAGTTCACTGTCAACTGTTTTTCCTCCAACAACTGCAAGCTCATATATGACACCCTGAATTATGGTGAGATAGGAGGTCACACTCTCTCCCTTCAACATATTTTTTGTCCTCAACTTCTCCTTGAGAATCATTTTATGATCCTAAGATGGATCTTGATATAGCTTCACAACAACATCCCATGTGTCCTTTGCTATATTCTTATCTACAATATGGATGACAATGTGATATTGAAATCCATATAGGACCATCCTCTTAGTCTTGTCCATCTATTTCTTGAAGGTTTCCAACTATCATGGATCTACTGGTTCTGCCATGACATTTTCCACTAACTCCTTCAAGCCATGCTCATCTAGTAGTAGCTGCATTTGTCTTTCCAGATGCCAAAATTAAAGGCTCTATAAAGTCTATCTTGATCTCTAAGTATTGTTGTGGCCATCTCTATGAAACTCAAATAAAATAGAGGCTAGTATCGGAAATATCATTCTCCTTCCTTCTTGGTCTTATTTATGCTACTTTCACTCCCTTTGGAATGTACAAATATTATCTCACCTGCCTCTGGAAATACTTCTCCGGCACTAGAACTACCTATTACTCCTCTACTTGGAAAATCACTCTACTTTCCAGAAGTCCATCTCCGGATTTTTGCACACAGACTGCTACTCCTGAAGTATGAAATAATAGACTAGAAATTATGCTATGGTATTATGCCACTGGAAATTAAAAATTCCTCTTAGAAATTGGAAAACTAGAAACCCTATGAGAATTTTGGAAATTCCCTTTATGCATTCTTTTCTCTTCCTACCCTGCATAGTTCTAAAACTGCAAACCCTTGCTACAAATTTATGCGCTCATATATACTCTGAAAAACAAACTGATATGCTCAACGAAACCTTGTATTTGGAAAATCCACTGCCTACTGCTAGTAGTTCTTGACAATTCAAAATTTTCCTCTTCTCTAGTTCTAGAAGTTGATTTTCTTGCCCAACAATTCACAGTGCATGGTTGGCTTGCACATATATGGAGAAAGTGTTTCATATCTCCCTCTGAAATTGCATGATATCTCTTCCTTTCACTTATGAGCCTATGAATTGATCAATAATGCTCTGATACCATGTGAAATTTCCTTGAACACACCAAATGGATTTTATTATTCTAAATAATTTGTAGTGTATTTGTTTGTGAAAAATAAAGAATAAATAACTGATGCATTCTTCACAATAAAGGAATACATTGCAGAAGTAAAATAAGGAATTGAGAAATAGGTGCACACACCAAAATTTGACACAATGATTTTGGACTAAAAATCCCAGGAAAAACCCCAAAGGTAAAACTAGTGCAACAAATGAGGGTTTATTTTATTATTTTTAAACAAAATTAGAGAGTACAATAATTTACTTACCAAACACTGGAAAATCTCTAGAAATTTTTATCCACTACTCCAACTGGAAGATTGACCTAGAAACTCATTGTTTCCTCTGCAAATCTTGACTTTGCCTCCTCCAATAATACACACTCCCTTCTGGTATGTGCAGTAGCTGCTGGAAATGTGCAATGGCTAATTGGATATTGAGTTGGATGATCATGCACTCCTTTTGTGATCTTGCACTTGCACTAGGAAAATCCGCTCTAACTTTTGGAACTGATTCCCAATAACTAGAAAATGTTGTGTTGCCCAGGTCTGCGCACTATAGAATTCGTACCAACTAGTACGACCTTCTTTCCAATGAATTTCAACTTCTCTTTAACTCTGAAAATATCTGTGCAAATATCCCTTGGAAATCATATATACATATTCTGTTGAAACCCTTTCACTGATGTTTCCATGGCTTGAACTCTACCCTAGCTTAATACTGTGCACTGGTTAATTCACACTACCTTGCTCCACGACTGTAAACTATATCATCTCCAATCCCTTCGACATGCTCTTATAATCTCTCATTCGAGCATCATCTACATGTATTTTTATTTGTTCGAACCTTAGAAATATCCCATAGAATCTCCAACACTTGGTCTGTTATTTTATCATAGCATGAGACAGGCGTTCTAGTATCCAAGGTGTTAGAGAGGCTAAGTAACATAAGGACTCCAAAACCCTGAAAATAATTTGAGAGAAAAAAGTTTAGAAACCTCTCAATTAAATTAATTGATCAATAATTAAAAATTTCCGAAGTCTAACTTAGTAAATTTGACTAATTAATGGATATTAATTAAGGAAATTGATTGTGGTCTAGAGACTTCCATAAAAAGTAATTTGACAAAGTCTAATATGATCTAATCCAACAACATGATTAGATATTGGTCACAATGCACATAGAAAAACTACTTGGAACAATTAATTGCATTCTAGAACATATCTATCCAATACAAGTAACATTTTTCATCAATGCACATTGAACATATCCGACCATTGGACAAACAAATTTTGTACTAGATTTTCAATCAGGAATAGAGATGTTGGTCAAATCCCACCAAAAGTCAGAGAAGTGCTCTGAGTCTCTTGTCTAAAAGGAATCTTCATACAAAACTATACTGCAGATGATTTATTTACATTGTGTCCATACTTTTTACCAGAAAATCCAACTAGTTTTTCATCAATGCACATAGAAAAACTAGTTCCAGTTAATTGCATTCTAGAACATATATATTGAGTACATAAATAATTTTTCATCAATGCACATAGTAAAACTAGAACAATTAATTTCATTCTAGAACACACACACACACATATATAACATTTTTCATCAATGCACATGTATAGAAAAGCTACTTTCAGTTGATACTAGAGCACGTGCTTGTACCAAAACAATTTGTACATGTGCAAACACTTGCACAAATAACATAAGCAACTCAATTTTTAGTTGAGTAATCGAAGTGATAAAACATATTTAATCCAAAGAGAATAAATTGTTGGACAATTCACTCAAAAAAAATCTAATGGAATTCCATCTTCAATAATCCGTTCATGATCGGATTTTGACATTTTCCATCTCTTAATTTTTGATTTTTTCTTTGATTGAACTTCTATCAACTTTATGCGTGTTGCACACACCAAGTGACTATATTGACAACTTATGGAATCCGGTTCATAGTCTTCAAATTAAACAAAGTCTCCACTTTGATGAATTTGTCTGAAAAAATAACCTTTCAGTATAATAGACCCTTTGTCATATTGAAATCCGTGACCATTATAGTTTTGTAATAATTTCATTTTTCATTCAGTGCAACGCATCAAATAATACTTCACATTTTCATCGTTGTCAATAGTAGCAATTACAGCAAAAACATCTCCTGCACAATAAAATAAACTTAACAAAATTATACATATTTAAATTTATTTCTGGATCTTTAAATCATTAGAAAGTAATTCAAATGTTACCTTCTCTAACAAGATCAAAAACTCTATCACCATCGGATGATATTGTAGTTTCCTCTGATTGCATTTCTTCAAACATTGCAACAGACATTTTGCCCTTTGTATTTAGCTCTGTATGTTTCCAATCGTTCACATACATTTTGTTTTCACAAACGTCATTGGATTTTGTGTTGTCTATGCAAACATCACAAAAACAAGAATATTTTATTTTATCCAATGCAAACACATTTCTGGACAACTTTGTTTGAATTGAATGCAATTTTCGAGTCCCTTTTATTGTTTCAACGTCATTTCCAATTGATCTATCTATGTCTTCGATTCCAATATGCCATAAAAACCTTTATATGGAAAATTAGAAGAAGAATTTGTAAATATGATATCAAAATACAATCAAAGATAATCATTGCATGATAAATGTACAATGTTTAAAATTAGATTTCCAATATAAATTAAATTGAATGTACCTTCACACTTCTCTTGATGGGTTAGTCTCATGGCTTAGAGCAACGATGCACCATTGAACAACTTCTTTAGTGTTCACAAGTCGGCTTGTAGAGTGGTTCATTTGATATCTTCGAAGTGCTCGTTTTCTGCATGCTCTTGCACCGTCATGTTCTCCTTTTCATGGCCAGTCTCAAAGAAATTCCAACAATGTTTAATGCAGGTTTTCTTATGAAGACAACACAACCAAAAGAATGATCGTGCAGATTTGCATTGACCTGCGCATCCGTCTGACCATATCCAATGTTCATTGAATGTTATTCCACAATTTTTCAGTGAATCATAAATTTTTCCAAAACAATGTTGTACAAAACATGTATCATGTGTACGATCGTCACTGATATAAAAGTGATATTCTTTAATGATATGTCGATTTTCACTCGTGCATTCTATATGATCGACATTTTTTTCAGCATGTCTATATAGAATATGGACGAGCATGGAGACTTGGTTAGAATGATAGTATTCACTCTGAATTTATTTTTGTGGAACAAATGTGTATTTTTCTGCAAAATAAATCATTGAAAAAATGGTCCCTGGTGGAAAAACTTCATGAGATTTTTTTAATTGCAAGTCTTGCCATCGAGCTCTATGGGAATTCTTGGTGTATTTGTAAATTTCTGCCTCAAACTTTCTCAAAAAGTCTATTAGAAAAATTTCGTGTTCTAGTAATTCAATTCTTTTAACACTATTTGCACCTTGAATCGATGTATCGATATATTCATATCTCTTCCATTTCACTTTCATGTTGGACAATGATTGATCATTTATATCAATACGATATTTGTTTTGAAATTTAGTCAAATTTCCACAATCATCGCATTTTTTACCACCAACACATTTCCTTTTGTAAAATAGTTCATCACTTTCTCTTTCAAATTTAATTTGAGATATGAAATCACGGATAGTGGAAGGAGGAGGTGAATCCTTCCATAATGTTCTACCGAAATCAAGGAATGTGTCATAATATAACTCAAATTCCACACGATAATGGCAACAACAAGTGTCGTGTACGGTGATAGGTTTTACATACCATGGTTTTTGTTGAACAAAAGCACTGAGTGAAACATGAATTTGATGATTCTATTCTTTGAACTTGTTGAATAACTTTATCTGAGTGGTTTCCAAGAAATATTTTTCATGTTCTTCGTATTGATTTTGTGCTATTCTTCTTCGCATCACATGCCTTGCAGTTGGCGAAACACGTGAATTGTTCTTTCAATATTCATATATTATTTTTTTAACATTTTCTCCAAGTCTATCTTTGTATGGTTGCCTACAAATAGCTCTCCAACAAGCGAGTTCATCATTTACATCTATTTGCAACCGAAATTTTCGATGTTTGTGCAAATTTTTTCGCGAGGTTCCCAGTGCTCGTGCCATAGATGTTACCAAACGATTCTCTTGAGTACTTGATGAAACCATTTCCATCTGTATTTCTCTACGTACAATTGAAACATCTTTCTCTCTAGATCTCTTAATTGACTTTATAGCACTACTCATATTTTTTATCACATCTTCCTTCATTTTTTTATCTTTGGTTGATTTTCGAATACCCAATAGTGTCGTAGCTTCTTTTAATTTCCTTAATGATAAGAGACCTTTCAACATTTGAGCCTGAACTGTCACCCGCTCATTTAAGAAATACTTTTCAAAAATGCAGTTAACACGATATCGTATAACATGGTCATGTTTTTTATCTCCATATGTGTGAGTGTCAACATTTTCTAACATCTCATTATCGATAGTGATTTCATCTGTACATATTCGAAAAAATAGTACATATTCAATAAATAACTAAATTAATAAATATATCTATAATTTCAATAATATGTGCATGTGTTTAATATATATTATATATATATGTACATACCTTGTGATTCAATTTCTTTATTTGGATTTCTTTCAATATTTTCACCATCTTCAATCATTGGTTCAATATCTCTTTCACTTTCTCTTTCAAAATTTTGTATCTCATCATCAATTTTTTGAGGAATATCTCTGTCTGTTTACATTAAACAAAATATTTTTCAAATTAGTTCATCAAATAAAAATTAAGCTTCAGATTTTACATTAGGAAAATTTTAAATATATCAATACATCATAATATTTACATTTACATACCTGCTTCAATTTATGCTTGAGGTTGATTTTCCTCTTCAATATTTGAGAGGGATTCTAACTTTCTTTTGCGAGATTGTCTCGTCTCTTCTCTATGTTCCTCAGGGTCTCTTTTTCGATCATATTTTCTCGCACAAGTTCTTTGATTTCCCATGATAATAGGGTATGAAGTTCAAAAAATTTCCTTCAAAAAATTAGACAATAACTTGATTACAAAAAACATCACAAAAGATTTAATTTAAAAAAATTCATTTTAAATTTTTTCCAAAAAATACATACTCCAATCCAAAACATTTACTTTAAAAAATTCGAGAGAAAAATGTCTTATAAAAATGAAATGAAGCTCAAAATATTTACTTCAACTCAAAACACGTACATACCTCCAAGAAATGTCCTTTGAATGTACATCCAAGAAAATTTCTTAAGTCCAAAACAATTTTTTGCAAAATCAGGTCGCCTCCAATAAATGTCTTCCAAGAAAATTCTTTAAACCCAAAACGATTCTTTGCAAAATCAGTCTGCTTCCAAGAAATGCTCTTAAATCCAAACTTTGAAGAAATTTTTTTAAACTCAAACCAAGATCTTTGTAAAATCAGATGAAATGTGCGAAATGTGCGAAAATTATGAATGATTTCGCGGCAATTTATATTGCCGCGAAATTTGTTTTAGTAGGGGCTCCGCAAAATTTTCCGGCCGGTGGAAAGTTATACAAAAGTTTGCTCGAACTTTTGATTAAAAGTTCGGCAAAACTATTAAGTCGTTAGACTTAATGAGCCATCGGTGCAAAACATAGTTCGGCCGAACTTTTAATCAAAGTTCGGCCGAACTAACGCATCACCAGTTACGCAAAAACCCGGCTCTGAATACGTTTTTACAACTTTGGACTGATTAAACTCCATGAAAGGTTTTTAATAAACTGTCAGAAACAAGACAAGCATTTTCAGAGTTGAATCTACTTTCAGGAAATATAACTTTTATGGAATTTCATAAAAGTTTACTAATTTTAATTATTTTTATAATAAAATGGGTGCAAACAATTTCTGAGGGTCATTGTGATTCAGTGAAATCAAAATTTTGTATCTCCCAAAATACATTGTAAAAAAAATTGAAAAAATTATGGGGCATTACATTGGTCCATCATCTCTAATGGGTAGCTTTTATATTTTTAGTTTATAACTTATATGTTAAGAAATTTGTTGCATCGCGAAACATATCCAAAATATGCAGTTTTTCGTATTGGAACAGTTCAAAAAATTCTATTAATTATGATATGCATCCATTGGCTTTGTAAATATGACGAAACCAAAGTAGACTCTGTCTAGATTGTTGTAACGCATTTTATTTTCTCAAAAACACAAATTTTCAATGAATACAACATTGCATCATAACATGACTTCTTATGAATCCTTTGATTGTTAAGAAACACACACTCAAAGAAACGCTAAGTTGACATATTAAATCTGCATAAAAAAATTTCAAAAAATAAGTAATAGAAAGCTAACAAAATTTCCGACAACTTTTATTTTTATCGCAAAATGAAATTCTACATAGAAAAATTGTTATAGTTTGCAGAAAGTTGAAGAACCGAAAAAAAATGAAATTTTTTTCTCAAAAAAGGGCAAAAAGTGTAACCCAGCTTCATCAATTATAATTATAATTGATGAAAAACTAGTTGGATTTTTTGGTAAAAAGTTTCCACAATGTAAATAAATCGACAAGGCTACCTATTTGAGTGCATTAACGACATTGACCCAAATTCAACAAACATATATATGTACTAGACTTATATTTCCAATCAAAATTAAAGGGATAATTTCTACATATATCTACTTCTTTAAACTCTTTTTTCAATTAGAGTTCAATTGATACATGGTTAGTTGCATTGAAAAGCTATGTTCTTCCTATTGGAAATTTTTTCATTCAAACAAGACTACATGGAGAGATCAAAGGCAATCTTAAAATTCCAAATGTACTTCAACCATACAAAAGGGATTTGTGCAACATTACTTGACATGCCATGCCAATTATAGTGAACAACTATCCAATAGAAACATTTAACATTATATACCACATGTGCCAAATGTAGATTGAAACCATCCAAAACTTTAAAATTTTAAAAACTTTTGATAATATATTGTGCAACATTAAAACATTAAACATCACATGCGAAATGTAGATTGAAACCATTCAAAATTTGAGTTTAAAAAACTTTTTGATTATATATATCATTACTTCACATGCCATGCCAATTATAGTTCAACTAGATCCAATAGAAACATTTAACATTATATGCCACATGTGCCAAATGTAGATTGAAACCATCCAAAACTTTAAGTTTTAAAAACTTCACATGCCATGCCAATTATAATTCAACTATCCAATAAAAACATTTAACATTAAATATCACATGCCAAATGTAGATTGAAACCATCCAAAACTTTTAAATTTTAATTTAACAAAAAAATATAGATCACAACATTACTTCACATGCCAAATGTACTCCAAGCATCCAAAACTTAAATTTTAAAAACAAAACAAATTATACCACATGTCATTACATAACATGCCAAATGTAGTTCAAATGACAACATTAATTTATAGATGACAACATTACTTCACATTCACATGCCAAAAGTACTAAAACCATCCAAAAATTAAATAAAACAAATTATATTAACAATGTAATAAAATATGTCCAAAAATTGTAGATCTCACAAGTATCAAACTGTATCAAGTCTAACAAATTTTAAGACTATCTAAATCTTGAAATCAAATCTACAAATCATGTCCATCAAATAGAGATAGATCTAGCGTCTTTCTTATTAGGGTCTCAATCCGCACCCTATCATGTGAAGCATCATGGGAAGCCTACATACAGAATGAACATGTACTTGAACATTAAAATTTGATGTTTTAAAAATGAATGAAAATATATATATCTAGAACTTCATGTAAAAAACAAAATATAACAAAAAAATCATGCAATACCTCATGAGGTTCCCTCTCCATTTGATGAACAAGTTCTCCCATAGGAACATCTGCAGCGGTAAACTATACAATATACATGTACAGTTAAATATATATATATTAAAAACTTTCAAATGAAAATGCACGTGTACATATATAAACTTATTTTCAATAATATTAAAAAAAGGAACTAAAGACAACTTGTTCAAATGCTGTGGATGTTCCTATCTCCGTCGCTAGAGTCCGCGGATTAAAGAAATCTTCTATAGGAACCTAAATTAAAAAAAAATTAAATAGCTCAAAATATAGATCTCTCTCTCTCTCTATATATATATATATATATCAATTTTTAATGGAACTTTTTGAGGTAGAATATATATATATATATATATATATATATATATATATAACTTTTAAACATAAATTTTAAACTTGTGAAAAATTGTCCATACTTGTGGCTCATCTCCCAAGGAATTAGAAGGTACATCTCCCAAGGAAGAAGAAGGTACCGCCATCCCAAAAACATCGGACGGAATCGGTATCTGTTAAAACATTTTATCAAATTATATATATACATACATGTACATGTGTGCACAATTATTTATTTTAAAGTCACTTATAAAACACTAACATTGGCCAACATATCTTGATGGTCAGACCCATCTGCATTGTTTGAACCAGAGGTCCTGAACGTGATATTAACATTTTCGTCACGCATCATGTGTGAGAACTGCAAATGGTGTTTTAACATATAATCATACATTTTTGTTAGATTAATGTACACATAAAAACAAATGTATACACGTACATACACATGTATTTATTCAAAATTGTACACATGTATATGTATGTTAAAATAATTTCAAACCCTACGGTCACTAACACATACCATTCTGGTGCCCTCTTCCTCATGAAAAGTTAGGTCTTGCAAACCATTGCGACAATTTTTTGCATATATTCGGAGATCTTCAACATTCATGTTGTCAATCTCCTCATCTGTAAAATACACAAAATTGGCGCATGCATTTTCACGTGCTCTTTGTCGATTTAAACAAAGATCGACTGCACCCAATCTGCTATGAACATTGTCGATCATAACATCCCTTGCTTCTCGACTTATTTGAGAAGTCACATCCATCTCTGACCGCAGAGTTTCGACCTGAAACGGTCGACTTACCAATGGCAGCTCAGGGCGAGGCAACTCCACATCTCTCTTAGTGCCCTTATAGTCATATAATCGACCTTTCCCTAGGCCAAAAAATTCTGAAGGAAGGTCATTGTAGTTGGGTTTCATACCCAAAAAAAATTCTGCATAAAACATTTGTGCAAAATAAACAGGAACCTCATCGTTCCATGGAAGCCTTCCATAGGCCGCAAGGTGTCTATCATACAAATAATGAGCTATGTCTGGGTGCTTGAAACACTGCACCTTCAACATTTTTCTTTTTGGCCCTTCCTTATAATTAAACATTGACTTTGCCACTTCTTTTGTAACTTTTTGTTTTACGTCCTCCCATTTATCTGGACCCATTACTATTTCTTTTCTCTTTCTCATCATTTCTACAAATGTATCAGTCGTTGGCCCAAGATTTCTGTACACATTTACAATTTCGCCCAATGAATGTGTAACTATTTCAAGACTTTTTCGACTCTCAGCAGGTAGAGACAAAGCCACGAGATCTCTTTGCAATTTTGCATGAAGTCTTTCACACCTTTGTAAGGTGCATTACGTGTTGTGTAGATTAATCCGTCTTGCGGACAAGACCGATCTCTCTAGTACAAAAGGTAACTAGCAACAAACAGCCAATTATACTAATCTCTCTCTAAGCATATAAGATTTATAAGAAACCAATATTTCTGTACACATTTACAATTTCGCCCAATGAATGTGTAACTATTTCAAGGCTTTGTCGACTCTCAGCAGGTAGAGACAAAGCCACGAGATCTCTTTGCAATTTTGCATGAAGTCTTTCACACCTTTGTAAGGTGCATTGAGCCATGTTGGTTTCCCATGGTATATCAGTAATCTCGGCCGGATAAGTTGTGCTGGGTTGACAACCTTCTTCTTGAATGTAGCGGGATGCCCTGCGTCTATTTTGACCACTAGTTGGAACATTTTCAGCCTCTGCATCAATATATATATATAATTTTGTATATTAGAAAAAACACATGTAAAAAAAGTTGTAAAAATTTAATGAAAAAATATTGAAATTCATGGCAACCTTGACATTGTTGGTTAGCATCTTCTCCAACATGACCCTGCTGAGAACCAGACCCAGAATGACCCTGCTGAGAACCAGACCCAAAATGACCCTGCTGAGAACCAACAGTCGTTGATTGGCCTTCGGGGGAATAAATATCACCCCCTTCACGCAACCTGCTACCACTCATTAATGGCCCTCTAAGTGGATTTGAACCACCACCAACCTCTCGAGACGAGGGAGAAGCTTCATAAACAAATACAAATTTATAGTCAATTGAAAAATACATTCATGTGTACATATAAATACATATACATATTCATTGATTAAATTGCGTGAACCATACCACGACTGGTTGAACCATGGGCACGCTCCATGGATGGAGTAGAAACCCTTCTCCTCTTACCTCCTAAAAATTAAAAATGAAACTTATTAACAATTAATTTAACTCACAAATTTAATAAAAAATCAACTCCATATGTACACACATGTATGGAGATTTAAGATTATATTTAAATACCGTGAACATCCCCCGATCCCTGAACCTCCATATGGGATTCGGTTGATCTTCGTCGTTCATCCTCCATGATATATATATCTATTGGTGGACATTTACACAAAATAGATTTCAGAAAATCAATTTGTAATTTAGTGTACACAAATTATGTAGAACACAACTTTCAAAGCAATAATTGATATGTGAAACTCAATTTAATCGAAAAAGAAATTATAAAAATGATAAGTTCACCAAATTGCGCTTTACATGGTGGGATCACACTTGGTATAAAATTTACCACTTATACACTTTAGTTTGTGGGAGAAATGACACATGTACATAGTTTACCTTAAATTTGTTGTGTTTTATGGATATTAAAATGAAGAACTTCTATTTAGATCCATTCCAGAGATTGATTGTAGGGGCATTTACTAGATATGTCACCTTTCATAAAAGATGAGATCCAGAGGCTACCTGGCCCTTTACAGACTCTGCCTATAGAACTTGTAGAAGTAAACACTAAAGGCATTAACAATATCAAAGAACGTTTTCATGCTCAGACATGGGAATGTGTCTCTTTCCCTACGCAGAAAAATAGTTCAAGGTAGTTAATTTTCATAGACATGTGCCATCAAGCAGGTCAATGTGATCATCCCCAACTTACTTTTCATGAAATTAGGCTTGGAATCCTCTACAACCTGGTGGATGGAGTTGAATGGGAACTAGGTTAAGGCCTTTACAAAATACATGCTAGTGAATAACACTTACTAGGTTATGCCAACAAATAAAGTGGGAGAAATGTTTTCTCCTCGAGGTTATCCAATTGGGTGTGTAATACCAAATTCACCCATTTCCTAACAGGTTTCTCTCTTAGGTTACAAAGTGTCTTCACCTTATTATTTATATATTTTTCAATTTCCCGTGTATTCCTTGAATTTTTTCTCCTACCATCTCCCTCTCTCACTCCCCAAATTATTGTCATCAAACATGCCCCATTGAGGATCTAGAGCAATGTTTGCACCATACTTAGAACTGTCATTGTTGCTAATTGAAATTGGAGAGTCATGTACATACTAGATTGCTTGCTTAAGTGGCTCTTACTTGGACAATATCCTGAGATGAGTTTGACATGATGGTCATATGAGGTTGGAAGCTACTTGGTGTAATTTTCCTTATATCTTGAAAAAAATAGAGCAAAAATGTCATTTTGGATCATTTTTTATTAAAGCTTCTACATACAGCAGATGTTATCACAATTGCAACACAATCATGTTCCATGAGCATGAATTATGAATGTTGCAAGCCAAATTGCAAGGAAATTTGCATTCATTTTAGGAAAAATAAGGCTATGACATTAAGGTCCATGCTAGACCTTGATGAGAGGATATGATACCTTGAAGAGGCTACATCTTTTGGTGACGTCACTAATTGTTTCTCTATTATTGTGTTTGTTAAAAAAATTTATCCCAGAGGAGGGTGTTATCCAATGTGAATTTGAAACCCCCCTCACATTTTTCAATGAAGGTTCTATCTGAATGTTAGGGAGCTACACAAATTATAGAAATTCAATATGATGTGCCAAAAACTTTACAGACATCCCAAAAACAGAAACCACCTATTATATGTCAATTAAATCTACATGGAACCAGCAAGCAATATGGTAAAATATAGAATTACGAATCCCTTCAATTAGTAAAAAAAAAAAATATGAAGAAAGCACCCAGAGGACTAGAAATAACAATATAGTAGAGAAAAAGAATAGTATCTCAGCAGCTATAATTGCAAGTCATAAATTAATATCATATATTCCAATTTCAACACTAAAAACAAACTCAAAATAACATAAAAGCAGAGACAACATTGTTTTACATGTAAGTAAACATTGTTAATGGAAATATGCAACATGGATTGGCATAATCATGCCTTTATCAATGAAATTTCATCAGACCATTGAACAATTGTGCGCTAGAACAATATTTAAATAAGTTAAAAGAAAAAATTGACCTATATTGTACAGTTTATGGGACAGAAATCAATATGTAGAAATATTCACTTGGTTTTTATAATTGGATAGAGGAATGAATTAAAATGACCTTGTATGTCTTCTCGTTTTAGAGCTCAAATTTTTAGGAAGGATTTAAGCACCCACATTTCAAGAATCACTAGAAGAGGTTGATAAAGAATATAGGAAGACAAAAAACTAACTAGTGGTGTAATAAATGGATTTCTTGGGAGGTAGATTGGCATATGGAATTTTGGTAGCTAGAACTTTTCCAAATAAGTGAATGTATTTGAAAACCGAACCTCTAGTTTATTTTGGTTTAGACAAGGTCTAGAATTTGAAAAGTGAATTCCCTCTTTCTTCCTCTTACATGTCCAATGATCAGAATCTGGATTGAGGGAAAAAAATTTCCAAAATAAAAATTTTGCATTTTATTTGTTGTACACATGAGTTTTTAAAAGCTAATTAACTCATAAATTTCTCACAAAATACACTTAAGCTTGACACATAAACCCCTTCCCAATTGACTAACTTTAGACGATCCTAAACACATTTTTATTTAACTGATGAGGGAGATAGCCCAAAAAAAATAGTTTGTCCATATTCAAATCAAGTTGGTATCAAAGTACAATTTAGCTCATTTTAGCCAAGGTTAGTTAGAAGAATTAGCTATTGGTTTCTGTCTTCAATTTCCTCTCAAAATGAATGTGTACATACTTTTGAGAGACACACTAGAGGAATAAGGTCCAAATTTTTGATGAAAATGGGCTATGAAAGTAAAGGGTTAAAGGAAAACATGTACAAGGCATAGTTGAGCCAAATGTTGTTGAGGAAAGGCCTAATTATTTGGGTCTTGGTTATGGAAAACATGATGGAGAATGCTCCAAATCCAAGGAGGCACATGAAGCTGTTCCAAGAAGGAATTTCATTTCGTGTTCATTACCTCAAGCTTGTGAAGTTTTTGTTCATGATGAATGGAAAATTTTGACACCCACTTTGCAAGAAGATGTTAATAATCATGCAGCTAATGAGAATGTAAAAGAAGAGGATGTTGAAAGCTCTAAAGTCATTGAATTCATTGCTAGTATTCTGAGGAGAGCCACTACCTCATCAAATTCACCTCCTCAAGAAGGCAACAAAGGTGAATGTTCAAGGTATAAATCTTCCTTTAATCAAATTGCTTTTGATTATGATAAACATGGTAAATATTCACATAAGATTTGGAAAATTTTGCATGTTCCTTTTGTGGTTTGAATAATCATAATTTTTATAGATGTTGGAAGAAGATATCCATGCACATGAAACTTTCTAAATAAATGAGGCAAAAAGTCAAAGGCCCATTGGACAAGGAAAATGATGTTGAAAATAAGATGCAATTGTTTTGCATTCATTGCCATAAGAAAGGTCACCTTGTAGACAAGTGTTGGACTTTGTATCCAACAAGTCATCCACGACATTTGAAGAAGGTGGAAAGAGATATTGACAAGAATGGAAAAGAGGATTCCATAATCGATGAGGGTCAGGATGATTCACATGATGATGAAGTGCAGCTAAAAGAAGCACCATTGAAATGGTTTGGTAACGGATGGTTAGATTTCTTATCCAATTAAGGCCTTGCATGTATTTTGATGTTTCATGAATTTCTTTGCAAATTCAAAGTATGGTGCATGTTGCATGAAGCAAGATGTTGAAATTAGAGTTATGTTGACACACTTAAATGCAACAAATATGGAAATTTGTACATGAGCTATTATTTGACTTGAGAGTCAGTTGTTTGAAGAGGCATGTTTTGTCGACTTGTGTTTGGTTGATGGTTTTTTACACCAATATGTAAGAGTACATGGAGATATTCACATGATGTGAATTTTTTTCTTTGAAGGAGAAAAATGATATGTCAGTGAGCTATGTTTCTTGCATGATGTGTTTTTCAGTTTGATGGTTTTGTTTGTGACAAGACGTCACAAGATTTTGGGAAGGTCTACTCTTGAGCGAGAGCCTCATGATTACAGCCTAATCATGAGATTCAAATGGGAGTGCATCCTTATTCTGAAAACAAATAGGATTCTAAGCTACCTAGGACTCAAACCATTATTTTTAAATTTGAAATATCATGGTGTGTTGTTTCAATGCCTGAATCCACAACCCTAACATAAATTGTTTTATTCTTTTTTTGCAGGATTTAGTTGGTTATATTAAAATTCATTTGAATTTAAAATTCTTGGCTTAGTGGCATGAACCAAACATATTGTGTATTAAATGAGGAATTTCGCTCTCCCAATCATTTCTAAATCACCCATATCAACAAGAAAACATGTTTTAAAAGAACATACTTTGGTAGGGGAAAGACCTTAGGTCCTTTGATTGTGCACATGTGGTGTGAAAAATTGAAATTGACAATTTGCAAAAAAGTGAAATTATGAATGAAACCATGAAAACAAAAATCCCAAAAGTGGTAAATGATTTAAATAGACCTAATTAATTATTTACCAACATAAATTCTTCAACTTTTAGCAACTAAATGATAAGTAAAAAAGTATCCCTCCTAACTTTTAAATTAATTCTATCTCATAAAAAGTATCCCTCCTAACTTAACAAATACTATCTCTTCTCCTAAGGTTCACGACCTCCCTTCCTTAGCACACAAGACATAAATACAATTAATATTTCAATATGTTAATTCCTATCGAAACAAATGAAAGGTTGTATATAGATGGTTTCAAATATTATAAGAAGGTTTTTGATATGGTTGAGAGAATGTGGAAAATAGAATCCATAAACAAATTATTTTTCAAAACATATTAAACTTTCAAAGTATCAACAAGGAATGTACAAGGGTGTTCAATGAATTAACACTATTTATTTAAATTCCATGATGTATATCTTACTCATAATTTTAAAAAATTATTAAATAATGATCTAGATTGGATAATTATATTATTTGTCATATATTTTGATACTTATAGAGTGAAAAAACTGAAAGAATCAACTTGTAGGGTCATTTTAATGGTGGGTGGAGAATTGGGGTCTAAAACCTTTTGGAGTCATTTTGAGGTATTAAATGACATTTTTTGGGGTCAAACGATTATCCCTTGTGCCGAAATCTTGACCATTATTCTACACTTAAAGACATATCCAATGGTGCAAGAAAAACATCAAATTAAGTTCATTCAAAATTTATGCCTTTAGTAAGTTGACCTATCATGTTGACCACCATGGTATGAGAGAATGTCATTTTAGCCCCATTACTCATGCATAGCAAGCTAGCTACATGTGGAATTTTAACAAGACTCTAAAAGGTCTAAAATCACAAACCTCATTAATGGTTGACGGAGTCAAATCTTACACCTAGTTGGCTATCACGCTATGTTAAATACTTGGCCACTAGGAGGAATAAGAGTTCCATTTTGTGTTATTGTATTTTGTTCCATAATTGAAAATACAACTAGGAGTGTGAAGTTAGAGAGAAAAATGTATGAAGTTAAGTTTTTATAGCAACCTTACACGCCAAAATTCTTAGCTAACTCTAGAGAGATTACCTCTTTCTTTGTACTCACATATTTTCCATACCAGAAAAGAGAGAGTAGAGCATGTTTACATTTTAGTGTTGTTTTTCTCCCATAAGGATTTCCTAGGGAAAAAGGAGTCTAAAGCATCATTACTTTTAGGGTTGCTTGTCTCCCATATAAGCATTTCCTAGGAAAATAATTGTGTTGATTGTCTAGAGATATGTATGTGTGTTTCATTATGTTCTCTATTTCTTACGTTGTGTTTCATTATGTTTTATATTTCTTACATTTCTGCCCTCCTATTTTTCTTTCCAATCAAGGTTTATAAAGTAACATGAGAAGCAACATGAGACTTGGAACAATCATTTTCATTATCTATATGGAAGGAAAGAAGGATTATATCCCCTTACGCTTAAGCTTATGTAGTTTGTCAATTTTTATCATATATATTTTTTGGTAAGGGTAAATGTTTTTTTATCTATAGTAAGTCATGAACCCCAATTTTACCTTATGTAAAGCATGATTCTAGGATTACTACAATTTTTACTTGGTTTTTTATTGTGATGATGCCCTGTCTCAATCACTTGGCCATCTCTCGATGGGTAGTTAAATCTTTATAACAATACTTAAGTAATATTTATCTATTTTTATTATGTGAAATGTAAAAAATAGTATACTATTTTTCATAAAATTGTGTTGAGTTTATCATATATTTCGATGAAAGTTGATTATATGACACGTTTTCTTTAAAAGGATCTAACAATTTTGTTAAGGTATGAATTTCCAATTTTGTGTGGCTCTCTATCAACCTTCACTTCCTCATTCCTAGAAAAAATCTACTTGCTCATTCGTATACCCACTTTGTATTCAAATGCATGAGTTTTGAACTCTCGGTAACTATGTTTTTCCACATAGGAAAATTATATGTCACATTTTATACTAACTCTAAATATTATTTTGAAGTTTGGATTATTGTTATTCTTTTATATAATTTAACATTAGATATAAGTTTAAATTGAAAGCTACTTAGATGAAATATAGCTTAGATATGGCATTTGCAAATTATTATCTATTTATTGAACTAAAGGACACAATTATTACACATGTTTAATTTACATTCAAATGCTTCTTTGATTTATCTCCTATAGCTTAATGTAATGCTAGATATATAATTTAAGTTGAAGGCCCATGAGATAAATATGACTTCTATGTGACATTTGTATTGAATCATCTATTTGTTGTGTTATATGAACATAATTGGTATGCATATCTAATTTGCATTACTAATATGTCATGCTTCATTAATTTATATTTTATAGATGACCGATCATCCCTTTTTAATTTATCCCTTTTGACTTTGGATATGTGGGCAATACTCATCCGCATATTTTTCTATCATAAAGCAGTGAGTAAAATTGTATTCCATTTGTGTCAATGTTAAGGTTAAGCACATGGATTAAACTTTTATATAAGATACATTGCCACGGTGTACATTTATATCTAAAGAGTCCAAAAGCTCATTCAAGACCATATGTTTTGTTGATGTAGGTTGATTGGTTATATTGCATTGCTTTTGCAGTTGTTGTTGTGGGCCTTACCATCTATTTGTTCTAGTAATTGCTGAAACTAATCTTTCACCTTTTTATTTTAAATAGAAATAACTTTTCAAAGACATTTTAATATGTAAAATTAAGGAAAACCCTTTTTTGCCTATGTGAATATGATAATGTCTAACATGTGCTTTTTATTTCTGCAGTAATGACAGAGAACACTATTGTGGTTGAAAATGGTCTAAATGAAACCATACCATACACACAGCTCAATGAAAAGAGAGAGCCTAATATAGCAGGAATAAAAATACTTTGCTACAAAATGATAAAACATGTGAGTGCAAAATTTAAAACATAAATCAAGATATCAAACACAATGATATTATGATGGAGAGAATATTTCTGTAGCCAAAATGAACATGCAAACCAAAAACTGTAATAAAAAGCTTACAACATATCATTGCAAAATTTAAAAACATAAATAACCTAACACACAAGGATATCTCAAAACACCTGAATGCATATGTAGAACAAAACTTGTAATAGAATATTTTGCTACATACAACACTGCACATTTTTAAAACATAAACTAACTTAGCAGACAATAATATTAAATTAGATAATTGTTTGTGCAGTTGAATTGATGTGCATAGAAAAACTAGGAATAGAAATCTTTGATGCATACAACACACAAATGCAAAATCTTAAAAGATAAATCAATCTTGCAAATAGAAGGGTATTTAACTAGACATAAATGTCCATATAGATTCAGTCAGAAACCCAGAGACCTGGAAACCCTTTTTTCAGGCAGAAAAAAACGCTGATGTATATTAATCAGTTGATATGCATATAGATATATTCTCAGCTATACATCGAGAAAAACGAGACATATCATCCAGCAGTATACTATACCTATCTAAGGAAGAGAGGCAAAGAATACAGTGGGAAACATATTACAGGGGGTTTTAACCACATCCCATCATGATCAGAAAACCATGCATCCCTGTAGAAAAAGCGGAAATGATAGAGATATAGCAAAATATGTTATACATCAGCAGATAGACATTAGGAAAGACATATGAAAGTTCGGGAGAATCTTCTTTCTCTAGTAGAAGCGGGAGTGGCCGCGGTGAGAGTCTCGATTTCCTGTAGCCATGGTAGGACATATTTAGAGAGATTTTCTAAAGCAACCAAAATTCTTTCTCAGTTCCAAGAAGTATGAGAAGGGGAAACGACCTAGAAAAGGTGGCAACTGGTTTTGGAAGAATGTTGGTCTTGGCTTCAAGACACCCAAGTAAGCTATTCAAGGGACCTACATCGACAAGAAGTGCCCATTCACTGGTACTGTTTCAATAAGAGGTCGTATATTAGCTGGAACATGTTACAGTGCTAAACTGACATGGAAAATTATTGTCCATAGGGATAATCTCCATTTTGTCAAGAAATATCAGAGGTATGAAAAGAGACATTCAAACATACTAGACCATATTTCACCCTATTTCTGTGTCAAGGAAGGGGATGATGTTATCATTGGAAAATGCAGGCCCTTGTCCAAGACTATAAGGTTTAATGTTCTTAAGGTGATTCTTGCGGGTTCTAGCAGTGGTTGTAAGATTATGAATAATTTTGACAAAAATAAAGTTGGAGAAAAATACTAAAAGGTTTAATTCCAAGAAAATATTGCACAACTTAATAGTGTATTAGCACTCAAATACTAGTGGAAAAAATTTAATTAAAGTTCTGCAACCATTCATCATCATCCTCCCATTTCACTTATGTTTTCTAATATCTAACTCTAACGACCAAGACAAGATTGCACGACATAAAAAAGTTATAATAAGATATTAGCAATCAAACACTCATTAAAAAATACAAACTAGAGTTTTGCATATCCGACGAAAGGAGCAACAACACTGACGAAAGGAGCAACAACGCGGACAGGAGGAGAAACAGCATGGACGGGCGGAAAACGCGCGAAAAGAGCAGCAACAACAGTGACAGTGACAGGAGGAAAACGCGCGAATAATGAAACCGGCAAACAAATCAACTTCGCGGGCGATTTATTTACAGAAACTAGTTCGGCCAAACTATTTTAAAAGTAAAAGTTCGGCCGAAATTTTGTCGCTGGTTTGCCCATCTCCAGCAAAAATTTTGTTTTCCCGCGCCGTCAATGTGCTGTCAATCTAAACGGAATCACGAGTTTGGCCGAACTTTATAAAATGTTCGACCAAACTATTGCCGAAAAAAAATTTCGGCCCCCGATTCTCACAAAAGTGTAACCCAGCTTCACGTTTCCGCCCAAGTTGATTGTAAGTTTTAACAACAGTATTTCACATTGGATTGGAAATATAGCTTCCAGACCATACACCAATTGAAAGGGGGTAAATCTGGTTGCATTTCTCACTAAGGTTCGGTATGCCCACAAAGCCGAGTACAGGATTAAATGAAATTTCTTTTTTTATAAACTCCTATCATTCGTTAAATCATTCGTTTAAGAATATTGTTAATAGCCTCAACTTGTCCATTTGATTGTGGATAATAAGGAATAGAACTATCATGGGACAGTCCTAATTTGTCAGTCAACTCATTCATCATAATATTACGAAAATTCGAACCATGATCTGTGACTATAGCTTATGGAACCCCAAACCATGAAATGACATGATTAAAGAAAAATAATGCAGATGTTTGTCCCGTGTTATTAAATGTATGCATCGCTTTGGCCCACTTGGTAAAGTAGTATACTACGACAATAATATAATCATGACCCCCAGACAAATGAGGGTTACAGGTCATGAAGTCAATGCCCCATTTTGAAAATGGTCCCACAGAGACAATACGATGCATTAGCGCTGGCGGTTTGCAGATTTTATGACCAAATATCTGGCACACATGACAACTTCTGACTGCAAGGATGCAATCGCGAAATATGGTAGGCCAAAAGTAACTGGCGCAAAGTATCTTCTGCATGGTAGTGTATCCAGAGAAGTGCCCACCACAAGCCCAAGCATGACAATCATTTAAAACATTTTTGGCCTCCTCATGAGTGAGGCACCTTCTTAAAATTGTATCAACACCATGACAATAAAATGTATCGCCAAAGATCATATAATATTTGGCTTGGTATTGAATACGTCGCTGGTCAGAGCGAGAGGAATCAGGCCAAAAATTCTGGGCCTGGAGATAAATGATAAAATCCCCATACCAAGGATCAGATGATCCGATCAGAAACATAGAATCATTAGGAATAGATGGTTCCGATGTAGTAGCATTACTATCAGAGGGAAGGTCACAAAGAAGCTCAACCAAAGCTAAAGACTTATTTGACTTGGATTTGATGAATTCCAAATGAAACTCCTGCAAATTTACAATCCATTTTGAATACTTGCCCCCTAGAAATTAACATGATAAGATGTAAGTCATGGGGTTGCAATCTAAAATGACAATGGTCTTCCAGAACAGGATATAGTGGAAAAAACTTTGGAAAGCTTGAACAGCCGCCAAGGCAATATTTTCTATGTACGAATACTTCACTTCCGTATCATTGAGATTACGACTCAAATAATAGATCATATGTTCTATCCCATTTTCTACTTGGACCAATACCATAGCAATGGTCGTATCATCCGCGGTAATATATAAGAAATAATCACTATGATAATTGGGGGGATACATTAATGACGCCCAGACAAGTGTATCCTTAACAACATCAAAAGAATCTTGCACAACCTTATCCCGATGGAAGGGAATCCCCTTTTTCAAGAGCTGAGTAAATCCTTTAGCCATTTCGGCGTAGTTGGATATGAACCTCCTTAGGAATTTAGCCTTTCCCTAAAATTTCTGTAATTGAAGCAAATTTGATGGCACAGGAAAATCAAGAATGGCCTGCACCTTTAGTGGGTCGATTCGAATTCCTTCTTTTGAGAAGATGAATCCTAGCAAACGACCAGAACCAACACAAAACGCACATTTATGTGGATTGAGGCATATTTTTTAGTGTCGATAGCGTAGAAAGATAGCTCTAAAATGCATCGGGTGATTAGTCCAGTTTCGTGAATGCACGGGTAAATCGTCTAGATAAGGTTGAACAATGTGCTTGATGTCATTTAAAGCATAATCCATTTCTCTCTGAAAATTTTCCTCAATGTTCTTTAAACCAAACGGGAGTTTCTGATAAGTGAATGTGCCCTAGGGACAAATGAATGTTGTCTTATATTGGTCCTCTGGGCGGATGTTGATTTGATTGTAGCCTAAAAAATATATCCATGAACGAAAATATTTCACATCTAGCACAATCGTCAATATTATGTCAGATAAAGGGAGTAGGATAGTTGTCTTTTGGACAAGCAAGATTGACATCCCGGTAATCGATGCACACTCTTATGGTCCCTTGTTTTTCCATAACATGAACAATGTTGGAAACCCACTCAGTTAGCGGAACAGGGTAAATGAAACCAGCATGCAAAAGTTTTTCAAGTTCTGCTTTAATGGCAGTAGCCTTCTTTGGATGAACAAGACGAAGGCATTGACGTACCGGCCTTACATCAGGGTACATATTAATGGTGTGTTCAACAATACTAGTATCTATGCCTAGAATTTCCTCATAAGACCAAGCAAATACATCATGAAATTCATCAAAGAGAGAGCGATATGTTTCGAGTTTTGATGGAGAACAAGACATGCCAACATGAATGTTTTCTACAACGTCGGGTTTGGTCAAAATATCGATAGAAATGGTTTCTTCAATATTTGATAATTTTTGCTCGGATTCGATTGCATTAATGGGAAAAGAATTTGAAAAGAATGTTTTGATCGATGGGTGATATAGTAACACTGTTACCGATGAAATAGGTAACCTGACCTCAAAACGGGAACTCTAGCCCAAAAAGACTCAAAAAACATGAAAAAACACCCAAAAACAAAAAAAAAGTGTATTCCAGAACGCACTTCGTTTTTTTTGAAGGTCAAATTTCAACATTTTATAAAATTATGCTAAAAACAAAATTGTTTCTTGAAAAAAGAATTGAAAAAACACCCTCAAAACAAAACCAGTTGATGTTGGAATAACAAAAAAAAATTGTCATATTTTTAACATTTTTAAAAATAGAAATAACATTTTTTAATTTTTAAAATTCAAACATTACAAAAACCTAAAATTTAAGAAAAAAATAAATTTAAAAAATAAAAACATTTTAAAGCTTAAAATTTAAAAATATATAGGAATAAAAAAATTAAAAAATAACAAAATAACAATTTTAATTCAAACATTAAAAAAAACCTAAAATTTAAGAAAAAATTAAAAATTAAAAAAAAATAAAAATAAATTCAAAGAATAAAATTTCAAAATATATAGAAATAAAAAAATAAAAATAAAAACAAAATGAAAATATTAAAAAAAAAAAAAAGTTAAAAAAAAGAAAGAAATGATAAAAAATTAAATATAGAAATTAAATTTAAAAAAGAAAAAGAAAATGTTTATTAAATTAAAAAAAAAATTAAATTTAAATTTAAAATAAAAAATTAAATTTAAAGAAATATAAATTTTAATAAATTTAAAACTTTAAAAAAAATTTAAAAAAAAAACATTATTTAAATTAAAAGTTAAGAAATGAAAAATGAAAAATAAAATACAATAAAAATATTAAATTTAAAAAATATATATTAAAAAAACAAATTAAATTAAAAAAAAAATATTAAATTTTAATAAATAAATGAATAAACAAATAAATTTTGAAATAAAAAATAAATTTTAAATATAAAGAAAAAAAAAACATTGTTAAAATAAAAAGTTAAAAAACTTTAAAAATCAATTAAAATTGAAAAATTGAAAAAAATATATTAAATAAAAAATAAAATAAATAACAAATTATTTTGAAAATATTAAGTTAAAAAAAAAAAAAAAATCATCTAATTTTAAATGCACAATTTTAATTGAAATAAAAAAAAATAAAAATTTTATGTAATTAAAAAAATAATAATAAAAATTAAAAAATATATATATTAAATTTAAACAAATTAAAAAAAAATACAAAATTTATTAACTTTTAAAAAAATAAATGAAAAAACTAAACATAAAATTTAATAATTAAAAAAAAAAATCAATTAAATTAAAAAAAAAAACACTAAATTTAATAAAAATTATTGATAAAATTTAGAAAAAAAAAATTAAAACAAAAAAAATGAATAATCTTAAAAAAAATACAAAAAAATTAAAACAAATTAAATTTCAAATATAAAAATTAAATTAAAAAAAATAATTTTCTTTTTTTTGAATTTAAAAAAAAAAAAAATCAAAGTAAAAAAAAAAAAATAAAAAAAATAAAAAGAATTTTTTGATCATGGTGGCACCGCCAATCGGCCTCCACCGCCACCATCGGCCTCCCGCCCAGGTGGCGGTGGAGGCCGGTTGCTGGGCGGGCGGGGAGCTGCATGATCGCCCTCCCGTGGCGGGAGGCCGATTCCGGGAATCAGCCTCCCGCCGAGGTGGCGGCGGAGGCCGGTTGCTGGGCGGGCGGGGGGCTGCATGCAGCGTCCCCGCCCGCCAAGCGGTCGGCCTCCGCCGTCACCTGTGCGGGAGGCCGATTAGCGGCGCCACCACGATCAAAAAATTCTTTTTTTCTTTTAATTTTTTAAAATCTTTAATATATATTTTTTTAATTTGATGTTTTTTTAAATTTTTTTAAATTCAAAAAATTTAAAATTATTATTTTTTTAATTCAAATTTTTTATTTTGAATTTAATTTGTTTTAATTTGTTTTTGTTTTTTTTTTTGTTTTTTTTTTTTTAAATTTAATATTTTAGATTAATTATTTTTTAAAATTTAAAATTTATTCATTAAATTTAATTAATTTTTTTTTTTTTTTTTAATCTTTTAGTTTATTTAGTTTTTCATTTTTAAAATTTATAAATTGTTTCATTTAAAAAAAAACAGTAAATTTATAGATATTTGTTTTTTAATTATTTGCACGTGGTTTTTTTCATTTTTTTTTGTTTGTTAATGATAGTTTTTATTTTATTTTAATTTTATTTTTCAATTTTAAATTTTGTTTTTTTTTTTAATTTTTTTTTTTTTTTAAATATTAATATATATATAATTTAAATTTTTAATTTTTTTTTTTTTTTTTTGTATTTTATTTTTTTATCTATACTTTAATTTTGTAATTTAATTTTTTTTTTTTTAAATTTTCTATTTTAAATTTTTTTTTTTAATTATATGGTTTTTTTTAATAACTTAAGAAAAAAATGTTTTTGATATTTTTTTTTGGTTATTTTTTGTTTTTTTTCTTTAAATTATGTGTTTTTTTTTCAAATTTTGTCATTTCTTTTGATATAATTTTCGAATATTTTTGTTTTTTATTTATTTATTTTGTTTAAATTTTTTATTTTTACAAGTTAATTTTGTTTTTTTTTTAACATTTTTATTGGTTTTATATATATATATATTATCTAAATTTTGTGTTTTATTACCAACATGAAAATCACCACTCTAAAAAACAGGTTGATGTTGCATCAATACGATTCAAAATTAGCATGAAAATGACCACTCTAAAAAAAAAAAGTTGATGCTGCATCAATACGTTTCAAAATTATCATGAAAATCACTAACATTTTAAAACAAATATTCATACTTCATAAATAAAAATATCAAAGTGTCAAAAATGTGCACAAAAAAAAGGAGTGATTCTGCATCACCACTTTTCAAAATCGGGTGCTTTTTATGCTACCAAAAAAAAGTAGGTAACAGTGTGGTTACCTATTTCATCAGTAACAGTGTTTAGTTCAATAAGATTATCTTCTTCGTAATCCTGAAGATGGGAGCGATGATGATGATCTTCCCATGGTTCTCCTTCTGGCATCATGGATTTCACAATATTCTCATCTGTCAATAATGTGGATGAAAAAGGATCATATGGAGTACCAAAATCTAATGAATGGTCAACCCAAATGACCAGTGACGATGATTTTGGATTCGCCGCCCAAGCCATATATATTGATTGCTATGCTTGCTCAATTGGGTTGGGTGACATAAATTCATCCAATGTAACAACTTTAGAATCACCCATAATATTCCTTAAGCCAGATGGAGTGGAAGATATCATGTAGCAAGTCTCTATGTTTGCAATTTCTGCCAACATCGCAGGCAGCGGTAATGTAAAGGTTCCCATGAGGGTGGAATCCTTTAAGAGTCCCACACTCATGTTCTGAAGTGTGAGTTGGGGTGTGTGAAATAACGAAACGCTTCCAGTTACATGGGAACTGGAGGCAAAGAAAGATAGCTGATTGATGAATGTGATGACACCTTTATGTGGAAAGGCAATCATTCTAAAATATGTAGAAACGATCGCAGTCATAGCATATACCCATGGTCTTTCGAGTAAAATGTTGTAATCAAGGGGTCTGTCAATGAAATCAACTTCAAGATTCACTGCTTTTCCCCCTAGTTCAACATGCAGGTTATTGATAATACCAGAAGGTTATATTTACGTCTGTCGAAAGCTTTCAATGTCGTAGGCGATTGAGATAGGTGTGGCGAGCCAAGTGACTTACAACAGTTTAGAGACATAATGAACGTAGATGCTCCCTCATCAATAATAGTACGATGAACAAGGTGATTGAGAACATTTACTTGGATGGAGAATGCCAATTTTGCTTGTAATTGTGGCACATAGCCCGTATGATTAAAGACTACGAGATTGGAATTTGTTGGATCAATTCCACCAATTGTTGACAACAAAGTCTGCTTCTGGGAGGGACAATTTTGAAGCACCTCAAGCACTGACATAGCTGAAGGGGATTGAGCCAAATCTTCAACTATATTATAATTTTGAGCAGCTCGGGCTCGATAATTAAATGTCGATTTATGAACGACTCCCTTTGGTGGCTTTATTTACAATTCAGGAATAGCACTTGGCGGTATCGATTCCGTAGATGGATTCGTGGTCGAGGTAGTACGTTGATCAGTAGCATGACTATCGTAATATTTATTATGAGTTGACACCAAAACATTAATCGATGGCTTCGTGATATACAACATAAGTACTTCGGAACTAGAAGCTAGATCCGTAGAAACCAAATTTGTGTCTGGATTCAGAAATGGATCTGTCAACACTGCGGATGCATGCAAGGTATTAACCAATTTTGAGACTTTTATGCGGTGAGGAAACTCGTGAACAAAGTGTTCCTGATTACAGATTATGCAAGGGTAATGAGGATTTTGATTTCCAGTTGGTTGATCAGATGATTGTTCCTACGGGGTAGAAGTTTTCTTTTTCTTTGATTTCCCCTTTTTCTTACTTCTGGGTTGCTTATCACGTTTTCCTTTGTCGAATGACACGACATGGATTTCAGAAGAAGCCGTAGGATCAGATTCAGTAGAGTGATGTGTTCTTGCAATACAACTCATATTGTCTTTGGCATGAGATTCCTTAGATGGAGGGCGAACAGTAAAAATTAGATCGTGGTGCGTTAGGAATTTTCTCATAGGGTGTACTAGATTGAGTGTAAATCATGTCGAAATATTAGGCATGAGAAATGACCTGATCTTCAGTGACGACGCCACCCTTAGACACATCCTTAGTTATAGATGGTAACAGGGACTTAATGAACCACTCAGCAAGGAGCTGATCAAGAACAAAGGTTTTAACCATTCTACGATGATAACGCCATCATGAATATGATCAGAAATGTGAGTAGCATTAGTTTGTTTAAAATTAGTCAAGAGTTCTATTCCAGATTCATATCATATGGATAACTGGAAGTGGGTCAAAAACAGAGTAGCTAGGGCAGTGAAATTATCAAAAGAATCTCTTGGTAACTCAATGTACCATTTTGCAGTAGGACCAGTCAGCGTACGCTGGAAAAGACGTAGTCAAATGGAGTCATCATTTAGGGAGTTAAATGAACATCACAAATTATAAGTCATGACATGCATCAATGAGTATTCCCTAGGGTTTCCATTGAACTTAGGAATATCCAAGGGTAATTTATGAGGTATTGATGTAGCAGAAGGGCTGCAAAACCCACAATGTCCATATAAAATTTCATGTCGCATTTTTTCTCAAAATAATCCTCAAATTTGGACTAGCTCTAATGCGGAAGCTTTTTCAAATTTATGGTTAAAACCATACACCAAAACCCCTTCTGATATTTCCTTGGACTTTAGTTTAAAACCCAAAAAGAATTATTAATTTGGAATTAATATTCCTTTCTCATACACTATGGTTTAAAAACCCCAAATTTCCCATCATGAATCATATCCGCTTATGATTTCAATTCTAAGGTTTAAAACCCAAATAAACCATATAATTTCTCATGGGCCCACAACTTTATTTCACCCCGCCTATCCAACTCACTCAAAGCTTAAACTTTGGTTTAAGACCTCAAAAATGTAAATAACGTAAACCTTTGGGCCCACAACATATCCAACACACTCATGCCTTATCTTATTCATGGTTTAATTACACTTGTGTAGAACCCTTCTCCATTCATTTCTATTGAAATAGGAATATAAAACATACCTTTATGAACCATGCCACCATATTTCTCATATCCTTGCGGAATTCCATTTAAACCAAACTTTATATTATAAAGTTAACATAACTTACCATTCTGCCAATCAACCAACCACACACACGTCAAGGTTCAACATATATGGCCCACACATACCTTTCATTGTCCATCGTCCATCAAACCGGACAGTAGACGCACCATTGCGCTCTAACCCAATGATCTGACGGTTGTCACGTAATAAACTTGCACGCTCTTTGGTTTTTAAAACTTACGCGAAATGGGTAGTATTGAGTAACTGTCCATGCTACGTGTCAATCCCTAAACGCTATCGTGTTTGATCAAAGAAATACCACTTACCATCCAAGAGCTGCGGAAAACCACTGGTTGGTTTTCAAAAACACTTCACGGTTCCGTCTTGCCACTTACTCATGGTTCCATACTCCATCTCGATTCATGGTTCCGTCCTTCCTTTGATTCCGAATTTTGCATGAATTTTTTTAATGTAGCTCCTTCGCTTATTCTTTTCAGAATTCTGGTTCCGTTCCACACAAATGCAATTCATTTATTTACGGTTCCACTTATTTTAGTCCACTGTGCCATGAACTAAAGTTTCTCCTTTTGACAGGTCTATGCAATTTCATCACTTCTTATTTAAAAGTTGTGCGAAAACCCCTTTGTAGGTTTCCAAAATCTCTCCTCTGTTCCACTTTGTTCCAGTCCCGATCTGTATTCATTGTTCAATCAAATATTTTTTGGATACATGTATCCAAATGTATTTGAGTACTAAATTGAAAATTCAGTTACTCTGCTGTGTGATCGATCCTTTCAGTGCTCGATAATAGAATTAACACACATCAACTCATAAGTCTTCTCAGATGTGTATACCCTTCTTATGCACCTTGGCTCTAAATCATAATATTGACATTAATCCTGTCTCGACAATTAACATTAATTTTCTCAATTATATACAAAAACTCCATTCTAAACCCTATTACAGAGTTTTATCACACCTATTCATAAACCCTGATCATTTCTTCATTGAAACTCAATAAATCAATGCATACAATCAATAACTCAGAAAAACAATCTCTTATATATAAATCAATATTTACACAGGTTTCTTCTTCCCTCAGGCTTGATTTTCTGATAAATGGCCTTTCTGTCAATTTTCCCGTAGGCTTACAACAACAAACCCCTGTTTGTCCAAAACCCTACTTTCTATTGTCTTGTCTACTGTCTTTCTGCCTTTAAGGCTTTACAATTTATACAATTTATTATGAACCAATTTAGGTTCAGATCCTCCATTATCTCAACAAAATCCTCCAAATCCTCAAATTCCTAAAATATATCTTTTATCCCTAAGTATCCTCTTTAATCCCATAAAATCATGAAAGTAATTCTAACTTAATATTTACAATCAATTCTCAAATCTCTCATTCCCTATGGAATCTAAACTATCCTAATTCTCTCATGTTCTCCAATTATTCGGGAACATTTACAAATTCCTCACAATACCTATTCTAAATGTCACTTAAAAACATTAATAATTACATAAGAAACCAATATTATTTTGAAAACACAAGACCCCTATGTTTATTAAAATACAAAGTATTTTCTGAACCTAATGCCCCTGCATTAGACTCCCAAGGTTAAAAATAATCATGATCTCCTGATCATGTGCTTGTAAATATTTGTCTTCCTGGATCCCATACCTTGTTCTATAATTGATCATCTATTTCTGTTGTTGTTTGCTGCTTTTCTCGAGGTCTCCATACTTTATGCTTCCTTGCTTCATTGGCTGTACTTTCACAGTTTGTTACTGTCTTCCTTTTGCCGCTGCTGCTTCTTTTCTTTCTTGCTGATGTCTTCTTCTGAGACACTTTCATCAGTATCCTTCTTATCAGTTCAATTTCTCTGTCCAATAAATCTTCTGATTGCTTATTACCTTCATCTCTTGACTGCTAAACTTTCATTCTTAGTTGCTGAACTCTTACTACCACCCTGTCATCCTTACCCTCTTGTTTTCTGCAATTACTAACTTCTTCCAGATTGTCACTTATGACAATTTCTTTGTCTTCTCCCTTCAGCAATTCATTGGACTAATACATAGTGTACTCTCTACAGCTATCTTCATTTCTCTGCTTCTTCACATTCTGCATTTCCAAATATTGAAATTGAGATTTCTCTTCCTGTATTGAATCATGATTCTTCAGCATAATTTCCAGCAATTTAATTTCTTTATTCCATGGATTAAATATTTCCACAGAATTTTCTTCCTTCTCTTTTATTTGACTGTCCAACTGTGTCAAATTTTCTCTAGTATCTGCAACAAAACCTGAATTTACAAAACAATTATCAAAATAAAAATTATAAGGCCTCAGTTCCTTTCTTTCCTCTAGCAACATTTCAGTATGTTGCTCTGAAATTTCTTCCTCTCTCAGCACATCAGTATGCTGATTCATTCTCCTTAAAGAATTCTTTGAAGAATTCTTTAGACTGTCAACAATTCTTTCTTCCACATCATCTGCTCTCATGATGTCTTTATGTTCTTGTCCACTATAGTGAACTCTGTCTTCTGCAATCTCCCTGTCATACTCTTAGTTTTCCAACAAATATTCCATCAATGCAATTTATCTTTGACATTCTTTAAGAACTTCATCATCACTTACAATTCCTGCATTTATACACAAATTTTCACTTTGAAAATTACAATATTCAACAGTCTCAACTGTTGCTTTACATATCAGTGTTTCAGACTGAATCTCTTCTCCTTTTTCCACAAGAATTTCCTCTTGTGTTGTAACAACTTCAATTATAAATGCATCACTGTTTCCCTCATTCAAGAGACATTCTTCATCATTATTTTCTGCTTCAGAGTATTTATCTTTTGAAAGATACTCTTCCATACTTTTGACAGCTTCAAAATATTTCTCATCCTCTTCTGTAAACCCTGTAATCACATCACAATTATTATATTAAAAAATACAAGGCTTTACATCCTCCCGTTGATCCGAACTTGCCCAATAGTTCACGAAATCATCAATAATTCCTTCTTCAGTAGGGTAAAATTATTTCTGTCTTAAATCTTCACCATGATTCATAGGATCTTTCACAGATCTGCATTTTTCATCTGTACCCATAATTTCACTCTGAATTTCTCCCTGTTCTGTTTTACAAATGGAAACTTCCATTTTCAACTTAGCTTCTCTGAGTTGTGCACATCCCAACTGCACATTCATCCTCTTTTCAAGATTTTTTAGCTCTTCTACTAACTGTATATTCATTTGTTGTTCTCTCTTTTTTTGTAGCCTCTACCACTTCAATTTCTTCTTTATGAGCCAACCAATTCTCTGGTTTTGCTCTATCATCATTTTCAATTTATTAAATTGTTCTCTTATCCCAGCTAACTCTTTGTCATATTCTTCATCAATCAACTGCTTCCTTATGCCATTTACCTTGGCATCTTCTTTCTCCTTTCTTCTGTTGTGGTCTCTCTCTGAACCTATGTTATCTATTCTATGACTATCAATAGTCATCTTCTTCTCCATTTATATCTTCATGAGTTCCTCACTCATTCACCATGAGTTGTAATAAAGCCTCTGCAATAACAAGTCCTCCTTGTTACAACTTACCTCACGAGTCCTTTTCTCTAGATTTGGTCTTTTGGCAATCACTGGTCCTCTATTTTCTGGAACCTCTTGAGCATTCTTCTCTACTCCTAGGCTTCAACTCATCTGCAACTTTTAAGAACACAATTTTCTGTTTTATCCAATCTCTGTTGGAATTCTTCAAGGTTCTGCCACATTCTTCTTCCACTTAGAATCCTTTACTAGATTCTTTCATCACTGCTCTTAAAGCTGTGATCTTCTTTTGCTGAGATTTTATTCAATTTCCTGCAACCTAAATTCTACAAACATAACCTTCAAACTAGAGTTAAATAACATTTATCAACTCATATTCAAGATCTCTGTATGATCTTGTTTCTCCTCTCATCTGCACTATATCTCTATGTACTTCAACCTATCAGTTTCAAAATATGATCCCTTTTTAATTTCTCCATCACACATGCATTCATTTTAATTCCAATTTAAATAAAACAAACTTGAACCTTCAAAAGAGCTATTTCCAGCTCTAATACCACTTGATGCAGCCGAAGGGCTACAAAACCCACAATGTCCATATAAAATTTCATGTCACATTTTTTCTCAAAATAATCCTCAAATTTGGACTAGCTCTAATGCAGAAGCTTTTTCAAATTTATGGTTAAAACCATACACCAAAACCCCTTTTGATATTTCCTTGGACTTTAGTTTAAAGCCCAAAGAGAATTATTAATTTGGAATTAATATTCCTTTCTCATACACTATGGTTTAAAAACCCCAAATTACCCATCGTGAATCATATCCGCTTATGATTTCAATTCTAAGGTTTAAAACCCAAATAAACCATATAATTTCTCACGGGCCCACAACTTTATTTCACCTCGCCTATCCAACTCACTCAAAGCTTAACTTTGGTTTAAGACCTCAAAAATGTAAATAACGTAAACCTTTGGGCCCACAACATATCCAACACACTCATGCCTTATCTTATTCATGGTTTAATTACACTTGTGTAGAACCCTTCTCCATTCATTTCTATTGAAATAGGAATATAAAACATACCTTTATGAACCATGCCACCATATTTCTCATATCCTTGCGGAATTCCATTTAAACCAAACTTTATATTATAAAGTTAACATAGCTTACCATTCCTCCAATCAACCGACCGCACACATGTCGAGGTTCAACATATATGGCCCACAAGTACCTTTCATTGTCCATCGTTCATCAAATCGGATGGTGGACGCACCATCACGCTCTAACCCAACGATCCGACGGTTGTCGCGTAATAAACTTGCACGCTCTTTGGTTTTTAAAACTTACATGAAATGGGCGATATTGAGTTACCGTCCATGCTACATGTGAATCCCTAAACGCTATCGTGTTCGATCAAAGAAATACCACTTACCATCCAATAGCTGCGCGAAAACCACTAGTTGGTTTTCAAAAGCACTTCACGGTTCTGTCTTGCCACTTACTCATGGTTCCATACTCCATCTCGATTCATGGTTCCATCCTTCCTTTGATTCCAAATTTTGCATGAAATTCTTTAATGTAGCTCCTCCACTTATTCTTTTCAAAATTATGGTTTCGTTCCACACGAATGCAAATCATTTATTTATGATTTCGCTTCTTTTAGTCCACGATGCCATGAACTAAAGTTTCTCCTTTTAACAGGTCTATGCAGGTTCATCACTTCTTATTTAAAAGTTGTGCGAAACCCCCTTTGTAGGTTTCCAAAATATCTCCTCTGTTCCTCTTTGTTCCAGTCCCGATCTGTATTCATTGTTCGATCAAATATATTTTTGATACATGTATCCAAATGTATCTGAGTACTGAATTGAAAATTTAGTTACTCTGCTGTGTGATCGATCCTTTCAGTGATTGATAACAGAATTAACACACATCAACTCATAAGTCTTCTCAGATGTGTATACGCTTCTTATACACCTCGGCTCTAAATCACAATATTGACATTAATCCTATCTCGACAATTAACATCAATTTTCTCAATTATATACAAAACCTCCATTCTAAACCCTATTACAAAGTTTTATCACACCTATTCATAAACCCTGATCATTTATTCATTGAAACTCAATAAATCAATGCATACAATCAATAACTCAGAAAAACAATCTCTTATATATAAATCAATATTTACACAAGTTTCTTCTTCCCTCAGGCCTGATTTTCTGATAAATGGCCTTTCTGTCAATTTTCCCGTAGGCTTACAACAAAAAACCCCTATTTGTCCAAAACCCTACTTTCTACTGTCCTGTCTACTGTCTTTCTGCCTTTAAGGCTTTATAATTTATACAATTTATTATGAACCAATTTAGGTTCAGATCCTCCATTATCTCAACAAAATACTCCAAATCCTCAAAGTCCTAAAATCTATCTTTTATCCCTAAGGATCCTCTTTAATCCCATAAAATCATGAAACTAATTCTAACTTAAGATTTACAATCAATTCTCAAATCTCTCATTCCCTATGGAATCTAAACTATCCTAATTCTCTCATGTTCTCCAATTATTCGTGAACATTTACAAATTCCTCACAATACCTATTCTAAACATCACTTAAAAAAATTAATAATTACATAAGAAACCAATATTCTTTTGAAAACACAAGACCCCTATGTTTATTAAAATACAAATTATTTTCTTAACCTAATGCCTCTGCATCAGGTATCATCGACCACCAAAAAGCGTAATTTATTAGATCATTGGTGAGCCGGTTTAAATCTGGTAACTCTAAAGTTGCAACAAAAGGAAACTATCGATTTAAGTCGGGTTGAGCATAGTCAAGGTATGACGAAATTGATTGGGAAACAGGACTTTGAGCACTAGCATAAGCAATCAGTTGTTGGTAACCCAAATAGGGTTTTTTTGAAAAGCAAACACTTGAGGATTCTGTTGACCAAAACTTGGGTACGCTACTTGTTGAAATGAAGGTTGTGGCATTTGCGCTCGTGGCTGCCAAGGGGTCTGTCCACAAATATTATAACCTGAACTAGGATATATTGGATTTGGTTATGGATAGGTATAATCTGGTTACGGCTATGACATTCCATAATATGGTAATCCATCTTGTGAATAAATAATTCAGAATACAGGTGGTTGTTGTAAACCATCCAAAGGAGTTGGAGTTTGAGGGCCCAATACTTGAGGGTATTTGGTTGAAGGACCCACCTGAGACGATTGAGGTACAACCGTTTGAGTCTGTAACAAGGGTAAGGATGTATTAACAAGCAGAGTTGATGTGGGTGCGACAGGTTAAACCGATTGATACGAGTGTACATTCGTTTGTGGTTGGATGGGTAGAGTGAGATGCCACTGAAAAAAATTCATTTCGACATTAGGATGACCAAATAACGACGGAGTACTATCAATATGGGTGACCATATGTTGCCCCCCCAACATGAGGAGTATAATAAGATGGAAAATATTGTTCTCCAAATGCAGGGAGTCCAATTGAAATTGCAAGGGATGGAATATACCCAGATGGAACAACTTAATATTTCCCTGATGATGTATATAAAGGATCAAGTCGTTCGGTACTCACTATAGATTTACCAGTTCGAATACCAGACGATGACATTGGTGAAGTCCTTGGGTTTAAGGATGCACCAGAGAAGGTTCCTGATAAATATTTTTAACGAGGTGGCACAGAAGGGCCACCATATAGATGTGACTCTAGTGAAGTTGTGAACATCGATGGGGTAGCAAGAGCAGGCGTTGTTCCAACTAGAATAGATGATCCAGTCAAAGATGTTGGCTCAAGCATGGTTATTCGACCAAACATATACCCTATTGGATCTACGGGAACTCTAATAGACATAGGATCAACAAAATCAGAGGAAGGTGATTGAGGAAAAAACTCGTACATGTAAAGCTCTGCCCCAAAATGAGTTGGAGTTAAAGGTGTTTCTTCTTGTGGTATTTCTTCAAAATAAATAAACAAGGTGGAAGGATTTCACCGTAAGGCCCAAACTATATTTTAGGAGGTTGACTACGCAATATGGGAGACTCAACGGCTATAACAGATTGTGGGGCGACCGGTACAGGAACAAATTATGGTTGTTCGACTTTGGGATCCATATGTTCTAGAAAAAAAGTGACAGGATCCGGATCAACTTCCAGTTGAACAATGTCGAGTTCGGGAGGTACAGTCTCACTGATTGGATGGATTGTGTCCACGAGTAGCTGTGAGGACTCCGTCTCGAAAAAATTAGATGAACTAGGACTTGTAGAAACAACTTGAGCCGACTATGGTATATGTGAGGATGATGTCGCACCAGAGGTACTAATAATACTAGTTTTGGTAGAACAATGTTGCCTCTGCCGACCAGAAATGACTTTCGGTGGTAAAGGTGGTTTCAGTGCTATTCTATGTGAATGGAAGGGAAAGGGATGTTCTTCCACAATGACCGATTTATTTTATGACCAAAAACAAATAAACAAAATAAAAGAGTAATTCTAGGCAAAAGGTTTACCAAGTAATTGTGAACTGAATAATACCTCCTGGCGAACCAAGAAGTACGAGCAAGAAATCTCCCCGAATGTTGTGTTTGGTGTACCACAAATTACAAGGCAACTGACTCGGTTTACTATGGATGGATAGAAACCTGAAGTTTTCCTCCCAAATATACCCAAAGGTACGTGGAGGCCCAATTCTGTATTAGCATTGTCTAATGCGAAACCGCACAGTGAGAGCACCCCCTTATACTTTTCGTACTAGAACACCGCCCTATATACCCGAAGGTACGTAGACAAGCTCCGATATACTTCCGTACGTGGAGTGAGGTATCACACTCAGAATGTATCGCAGACAAGTTAATGACAGTTGCTATGTTTAACGACGTCGGAACACGTCTCTATTCTAGACCTTCTAAATTTTATCATTAATGTTCCAATGCTTTCTTAAGTAAATTGATGTAAATTTTAAGTTGATCTTGTTTAAAAAGTTTTCCTTTGAGGTTCACCGCATGATGTGATGGAAATTCCTAAAAATGAAAACTAAAATGATAACCAAACTTTTCAATTTTAGCTTTTTCAATGAAAACCCTAGCTACTAAGGGAAAGAGCAATCAATTTTAGAGCAAACAACAAAGATCACAAACTAAAATGCAACTTTCCTAACTTGTTCCTATGCAACGCACACAATTCACTATATGCACATGCATGTTTTTATTTTCATCTCCCTTAATGTGAATGTAAGAAAGGAAACTATATGCATCAAATCAAATAAAACAATTTTTTTCTTCTTTGAGAAACAAGGAATTTAACAACAATTTCTCTTTTAGAAAAAACGAAGAATGGAACTACAATTTTTCCTACAGGAAACGAAGAATTTAATGACAATTTCCTTTATGAAAACAAATGGATCTAATGCAGAAATAAAATACTTTAATTTTAATTTCCAATGATAAAGAAAAACACTAAAGAGACATTGAACAAATTTACTTTTCAAAGGAGGAAGAATCTGGAAAGTTTACTAGTCTCTAAGAGGTATTAGACAATTGAGAATACAACAAAAAAATGGCTGAGAATGATAGAAATGAAAAATTTGAATGGAATTTGGTTGGCTAAGGGGGCAATGTAGTCTCTAAGGGGAGACAGTGTGTTGCAGTGCACCCCTGAGTGGGAGACAGTGCACTGTGTCTTAACCAACAGTGCGTTGGGCGCAACAGTGATTGAAAATGCAAGCTACAAAACACACTTCTAATGCAATTATTTCATTCAAAAGTATAATAACTGAAATTATATGCTACTGATGAGGATTAGCAGAGGAAAAAACACCAAGAATGATAGGAAACTCCCTAGTGGAGTCGCCAATTTGTTATGCAGAATTATGATCTACAGATAAATCAAATTCCCTAAGTGTGGTGCTAGGCACTTAGAACGACAGATGAAAGACTTTGCTATCACTTTATATAAAATAATTAAATACATAGAACGATAGAAGAACCTACTTTTTGTCCAAGTGCTCCTTCTTCTCCTTTTGTCGCTTTTGTTGTCGCCTTCAATCCAACTTAGATCGTCAGATCGATTCCTGCAAACATAAAAAAAGAACAAAAAACAGACTGCAATATACAGATATCTACTTATCTTAATCACTCAAATTGATTAGATGTGAAACATATATATCATTCAAGAATCCATTGCATGAGGAATAGAAACATAAAGAGATACATATATGGGAAAATAAACAACAATATTTATTAAAGAGTAGAAGGGGGATGTTACAACCAATGATCGATTTGATGCCACCAACTTCAGCTTCATCCCAGTGTCATCACATCCAACATCACACCAGCATCATATCAGTACTTTCACTCTCTCAAATGAGAATCCAACAACATTTCTTTACCAAAATTCTTCCTTCCCTAGCACTAGGATTTGTGCTCAATTTATAGGGAAACTGATGGTATTTTCTCAATGAATGACTTTCTAATAATAGGAAAGACATGTTCCCAAGTATAGAGGTGTTAGATGGACACTTTGATTCGAAGCTTGACACATATGGACTCTTCTAGAAGGCACTGCTCATGTGGAGATTCCTGGAACAATGAGAAATACGCTCCCAGGTGACTAACACACTCTCGAATGTCAGGAAGTGCATTGCAGTGCACCCTTGAATGGAGGATGTTGCATATGCAATGTAGTTAGTCCCTTTAGAGGCAATGTTGGTGAGTTCATAAGTGTTATAACATATACTTCAAACCTTGTAAATCTTTCAATAGAAGCCATGAATTAATTGTTCTTTGCTTAGGGCATATAGCAACTGAAATTTAAGGGGATGATATACCCTATTCCATTGGTCCTGTGGATGATGTCCAGTTTGACCAAGTCATGGGGGATGATTCCCAAATTGAACTACAACATGCACTATCCCAATGTCAGAAATAACTGTAAATATCACTCCCTCGATCATCAAGTGGCCCAAATGTTACGGAAAGGCATAAAATATGTAAAATAAATGGAGTCGTCACCCCACAAAGTAAATTATCAGTTTTAAAAGGGACCTAGAGAGTGCGTCACATAAATTTCCCCATCAAAAACATAAAGGGAGTAATCACAATGGAGAATTCCAGCTTCTTGATTGTAATCGCACTCCCGCCCGATTTGAATTTGTAAACACCGATCCCCGAACTCCGACCACGGTGATTACCGAAAAAATTAGAGAGTTAGAGAGAACAAAGAACCAGTGTAATGGAGAGGAAGAATATTAATATTGGATGTTACTAACCCACAATGACACCGGTTGTCACCCCAGTTATTAACAACGAACCAAAATTTTGAAGCGTTCCTCCGTAAACTAACTACATCTAGGTAGTTAATATCGACAACAAAAACATAGAAAACCCCCAATGTTCCACCATTGATTGCAAACCAGAACCTCCAAACTCTTACAAGGCCGAGTGAATAGGAGGGAGAAGTTCCTTTTTTTTCCCAGTGAAGTGTCCAGGCCTTCACGTTCCTGTTTATCTAGATCAGATCCTCTGTATACCATACTCGTAAGAGATTCCCATAACCAATGGCCCATACTGACAAAACATACTGTATGCGAAGTAGAATGTCATTCCCCAAACAGAAACCACAGGAAGCTTACTTATTTTTCTATAGCACCATAGATCACCCTCTCTTCTGGCAACACCATTGCCAAAAGTTTCAGCTCCAAATTAACATGCCCGGATCCTTGCGGTCTCTCAGGTAGATCTATCCCTTACAGCTAGAGCCACATTTGCAACCAAAACCACACTCGCAATTTCCTCCCTTCCCATGGTGATCATTATCATGCAACTTAGCAGAACGATCTATCTATTACATGCACATATACCCGTGTAAACCGTGGATGTCTTGAATCAAAGCTAAAAGAATTTGTTTTCACATGATAGATTTTCTCAATGCAGTAAAAATATTTACAGAAACACGTGGTATCTCAAGTTCCATTGGAACTACACGATATATTTATATGGGTATTAATATTGGAGACGTCTATTTATATGTGTATTAATATTGGAGTCGTCTACTTCCATTTGAGGTTGTGAAATTGCATGAGGAATTTTCTCGGATGATTAAAAGTGGTGATTGGAATTCAGGCAAAAAAAACTTAAGAAATATTTAAGTAGTAGAGTTTGAATCATGTTTCTTATGGTGGAAATGGATTCAACACTATCAAAAATTTAGAGGGAACCCAAATCTTAAGTTTGATAACTATAACCTCAATTTAGAAAAATCTTTGCTTAATTTATTAATTTTTTTGCGAAATTTATATGATTTTAAGAGGAAAAAACGAGGGTTGGTTAAGACTACAACATTAATATTTGTGGAGTTATAGCTTTATGAATGTTAGCTATTAAATTTAACCAAGTACAAAATTACCCCAATACATTAATTAAGTTATAACTCCACAAATATCTTTTGCTCTTTTCTATACAGAGGATAATGAGATAAACCCAAAACTATAAATAAATAATAAGGTTGAGATTAATCTACTTTTCATCTTTTCTCACTTGAAAATAATATCAATATTTCTACAATGTATTACATCAATAACCTTTTGGAATGTGAATAATGTCATACCTGGATGAAGTTTTGGGAGAGCTACAGCAGAAAGTCCTTATATTGGGTGATGTTGAACTGCTTTCCCCTCATGGGAAACAAAAAGTCATTTTTTACAAAATCGTTGGTTCCTGCAGAAGAGAGAAATATGGCTTTTCGGATTATATGCGAGATGCCTTTTCCTCTCCCACCCACTCTCCCAAAATCACACTGTAATCTCTAAATTATTCCACCTCTTTCCACATTGGTATCACATACTACAACAATATGCTTCTCATCTTTAGTCATTATATACTCCAAGTTCCAAAAGCTTGAAATTTTATGAAAACATTAATATCTAAAAATAACTTACAGTGTGAATTCGAGACCAGAAAGAGCACCCGCATGATTCTTCCTTCCATTATAAGCATCGAACCTAATCCAAAGCTCAACACATCTGCTATATTGGATAAAACAAGACCTGCAAATAATATAGAAAACCATAAGGGTTCTGAGAATAATATTGTTAGCATATCTAGACTTAAATAGATCATAACCATTAGGACACGGTAATTACCTGAGAGAGAGTTGACACCCTAGATGCTCCAATCGATCTGTGAAGGAAATTAGAAGACTTGAGGACCCATATACCACTAGACAGAGAAACCATTTTAGTCGATTACCACCGAATTTAGAGCATTGGTAGGTACCTAAACCCTAACCAATGGATTCATGTGCACCAACGTAAGTTATGTGGAGGAATCACCTATAAAACAAAATAAATTGGCTCAAAACAAACCGATGAAGTAAACTATGAATTATAAGAATTATAGTAAGAGAACTCACCTGTAGCAAGTCTTAGTGAAGTATTACACGAGTGGAAGGCCCCTATGAGTAAACGCAAGGTGGATTTGTAACTAGCTGTAGAGCACCACCTTGAACTCACACAACAATATAATGATTGTTTCTGTCGAGGGTTTGGGGGAGAGTATACCCTAACCGTCCTTTGATTCATCAACACTATCGGATGGGTAACATGATCAACGATGTTGAGGTTTCCACTTGTTCAATGTACGCATTTCCAGGAGTCTCAAGAAGCTTCAAGAGAGTCAAATTCACCATTGTCGATCTAGGGTGGGATTTTCAATAACAACAATGTTTAATGTAATCTCATGTAATGGAAACATCAAGGTGTCATGATGTTAAATAGATGCAAGGTATCAATAATTTTTATGTGAGATCCTATCACCACATAAGTATGAGGATTATGTAACTTACTATTGAAAACTTTAATGAATATTTGTTATAATATTCAACATAGTTTCCAATTGCACATAATATCGATAGGTGAACAATATTTGAAGTAAAAATAAATAAAAATTACCTTAAGTTATTGGTTGTGTGGTTCGTTTGTTATGAAATGACCTTGAAGCATGTTACAATTGGTATCAGAGCGAGGTTACAAAGTTGAGGCCTGATTGGGAATTAGAGAATTAACAATAGTATTAAATTTTTCACAAAGGCAATAGAACAATATGAGAAGAGGAGTGGGAGTTGCTCCATAGAGGCGGCCATCAGCAAGGGTTGGGCATGGGCCTCATTGATGCAGGGGCATTAGGCACAAGATAGCTTTTGTACATAAATAAATGTAAAGGGGGGTCTCATGTTTTATTTCCCTATGAAATTATCCATAATTGAGCTAATTTAGTTAATTTGTAGAGGAAAATGTAACTGCCCGAATGATTAGTGGGCATAGGAAGAGACAGTCTGTCTCTGTCAGTCAGAGAGTTAGTATTGGAACTGTAGGAATTTGAAGAGTTTGTGAGTCATCGAGAAATTCGAATCGATTCATTGTAATTGATATAAAAATAAACCTTTGTGGCAGAGTCGATAGACCTGTAGAGACCTGCTAAGAGAACTGCATAGAGCTGCATAGGGGAGGAGAAGGGTCGATTGATTGAAAATATGGTCAAGTCAAGGCTTGTAAGTACTTCACTGTATGAATGTAGAATTCTTTCAATGGTATTGTGCATTTGTCGAGTTAAATATGGCGTGAATGGTTTCTGTGTCCCGATAACTAACTGTAGTATTTGGAATACATATTCGATAATTATGGTTTAATGGGGTCCTGTGCCTTGAAAGAGGAACCGGTCCCTTTCCTGAATTACTAGCCTCTGTGCGAGAGGTTCTAGCCTTTCCTGTAAATGTTGGATGTTAGTTTAACTCGGTATTAGAATTACCGGATGAATAAATTTGTGTGATAACCCTATGTGAAGGGCCATGCCGAGGTATTGATTAGTTGTGAGTCTCGGTGCTAACTGCATGATAGAACCCACGTTAAACACCATGATAGTGGATTGTGTGTCATTGAGCAGTGGTATGGCAACGTTATGGTCGAGAATCGCGTGTTATTGGACTCTGATGGTGATATAAGCCCCGTGATAGATTATGGGCGACTAAGTCATTTGAATTCCCTATGGAGTATGAATGAAGCAATCGTAAGAAGGGAAGAGGTGGAACATAACAAAACAAAGCTCGACGGAACCTGGAAGGTAAGAGGCGGAAACGTGACCAAATCGAACAGTAAAAGCAGTTTTATCGCACCGCCTTTGTAGGGTAAGCAGTATTTGAGAAATCAGCGCGATCCCATACACTGGGTGATGCATTTCCCCGAGCGATTTTGGAAAACCAATCTCATCTCGAGTTAAGATCATGAAATTAACTCGCGCGATATCCGTAGGATCATATGGAGCAATGTGACGTGCTCTCTGCCGTCAGATGTGGAAGGCCGTTAGCGCTGCACCCATGCATATACACATATTGATTGTCGCTGCCTAACTAAGGTTTGCGAGTTTAATAGAGGTATGTTTGGTGGCTTTCCATATTAACTGCTTATTTAAATTCATAAAATTCAAATGAAGGACGTGTGTGAGGGTTAACCATATCGTGATGCTCTAACATTGAACAGAGGCCGTGACCATAGATTGATATAGAACTGTATGTGAGTTGGATGACATCGTTTTAGATATGTGTAAGGGTTCTATGTGGTGTGGTTTCTTTATTGCATAGGCCTGGGGGCTTTTATAATCTTTGAAGGAGCTTCCTACAGCTAGAAGAGTTGCCAACGTAGAATAACGGAATGTTGTGAGATTGCCCGGACTGGGGAAATGTTTGAGCCATGAAATGTGAAGGCATTATGCACAGCTAGAGATTGAAAAGTCAGAGAAAAACGGGACTGTGGGTTTTACCCGCCATCAAGTGGTATCGGAGCTAGAATTGAATTAGCTCTTTGAAAGTTGACTTTTGAAATGCACATGTACTGAACAAAAAGGAAAAGTTGATGTTTAAATCTATTTAATAGAAAATTTGCAGATTTGATTTGACTGAATATGCAGTGAAGGTTGATAACTCATATTTCAAGAATCTGGAGTTGAAGACAGAGTGTCTTGAAGATTGCAGCAGGTAGAAATGCAGTGCAGATGAGAAAAGAAGCAAGATCAGTCAGGGATCTTGAGAGGTAAAATGATGAGCCTTATTTGAACTCTGGTTGGAAGGTATTGTTTTCAGAATACATAGTGCAAGAAAGTGAGGAAAGAATCTCAACAAGAATTAGATCACAAGCTTTGAGAGCAGTGATAGAAGAATCCAGTAAGGGATTTTGAGTGCAGAAAGAGTGTGGCAGAACATGGAATATTCCCAACAGAGGTTGGATGATAGAAGAACAGAGGTGTTCTTGAGAGAAGTTGTAGAGTGAATCCTAGAGAGCAGAAGAGAGTGCTCAGAGGGTTCCAGTAGAGAGGGGACCAATACTTGCCAAAAGCCGGATCCAGAGGAAGGGATTGGTGAGGTAAGTTACAGCAAGAGAGCTTGCTGTTGCAGAGTCTTAGTGCAGCTTGTGGGTAAAGAACTCCTAGAGAAGAAAATTGCTACTGAGAGCCATAGCAAAGATTGCAGAGACTGCATAGGTTCTAAGAGAAGCCACAGCAGAAGAGTGAGGGAAGATGCCATAGAAAATGGCATGAGGAAGAGACTCACTGATGAAGATTGGAGGGAAGTAGCTGAGATCATGGAGTAGTTCAACAGATTGAAACTGAGGATAGAAGAAAGCCAGAGAGTTGGTTGGCTCGTGAAGAAGAAGATAAAGTGGAAGAGGCTACAAAAGAAGAAAGAGAAAATGATAAATGCTCAGAGGAAGAAGGAAATAATCAGAGTGATTGATTATTTGGAGAAGGACTTGGAGACTGAAGCTTCAAGTGGGACCAAGGGGTCCAAGAGCCTTACATCTGACACATTTTGTATGTTTGCAGGAATAGCAGGTGGGAAAGAACAGACTGTTGATGTTGTCATTGAGAAGAATGGAGCAGCTACATGTTTTGAAGATGTCCATGCACAGTTGGATAAATACTTTGCCTTCCCACAGGTTGGAAGCAGAGGATATTTAGTTTATGATATTGACCGAAAGCTGGGGGTTGAACAACTTGGAGAAATTGAAGAAGAGAAGACTATTGAAGAATTTCTGAAGCATATGGAAGACTTGGAACAACAAGAAGATTTGTGTATGAGTGCAGGTGTTGATGAACGCAGTTCACATGATGGAACTGTGACAAATGAAGCTGACTGTTTCCAAGTAAAGTATGATGAGTATCTTTCAGATGAAGAACAGATTGAACTATTGCAACAAAATGAGTTCATTAATTCCTTATTTTATAGAAGAGACTGTTTCAATGAGGTTGATGATGATGAACTTGTCATTAATGCTGATAATGAAAAATTGCTTTTGTTAAATGGCCATGTGGAGAATGATGGACAGATAGCTGAAGTTTTTACAGAGATGGGAAGTCAGAATTCCATTCTAATGAAGGCTAAGGAGATAGTGACAACAGAAGATAGTGAAGAAGGGATGCCAAGATTGTGGCATGAATTAAGTGTTCTGGACCAGAGGACAGAACCACAGAGAGAAGGTGTTCAGATGGTAAGGACAGAGATGATTGAAGATGAGAGATTTCATTCCTATGAACTAGAGCAGAGAGGCATCCTTGAAGGGGATGGTGCAGAAAAGAGACTAGCTGACAGTCTCAAGATATGTTTGAAGATTTGGAATCAACATTCTGATGTGCTTATTAAGAAGAAAAAAAGATTGGGACAGCATACTGAGATGCTGGCACAGTAGAGAAAGGCTTTGAGGCCTTGTGAGTTTGATGATGACAATTGTTTAATGAATGCAGACCCTGTTGATGATGGAGATAAGTTGACAGCATGGAGCAGTCAATTGAAAGAGAAGGAGAATTCTGTGGAAGATTTTCAACGATGGAATGGAGAAATTGAGCTGCTAGAGAGTATGTTGAATCAACAGGATTCAATACAAGAAAGGAAACCTCAATTTCAGAATTGGGGGTTGCAGATGTGAAGAGACCATGGGATGAGGATAGAAAAGAATTGATGATTGAATCATCAGTTGTGACCATTGGGTCTTGGAGTTTTGGAATTAATGAATTGGTTGTGTTTACAAGAATGACAGAAAACAATCCATCTTTTAAAGTTGTTCTGAAAGGTGATGGACTGTTGCAGAAGGAGGAAAATGAGGCTATCATGCCTCCTGTGAAGGAACTTGTTGTTTCTACAAATGACAAGGAAAAGGAGTTGTTGCAGAATGAAGATGAGCAGCTGGAAGAAGATGAGGCAATCATGTCTCATGTGCAGAAGATTGTTGTTGTTGATAGCAGAGAAGCATTGGCTTGTTCAAATAGCTAAGAGGAGGTTGAAGAGAAGGCTGTATGGCAGATTGTTGGAGCTGCTACAGCAGTAGAGAACCAGAGTTTCACTCTGACAGAAGATGAAGATACAATGGCTAGAGAACTTGATTTGATTGCTGGAATCATTCAAGAAGAGGGAAGGCAATTGCTGAAGATTACCAAGACAGAGGAAGAAGATGCTGAAGCTGAGTTGCAGTATGGTGAAGATTTTTTTGGCCAAAGGAGGTGGCGAGAATGTTTGTAGAAAACCTCCAGAAGGGAGTGTGAAATGCCAGAATAGCAGCTTGGAGTGTTGTTGGAAGAATTGCTGGAACAACCAAAAAGATTGTATAAGTTTGATGTTTGTCTTGTGACTACAGATGTTGAAAGTAGGACTAAAGGATGTTTAGTCCAGAAGAATAGAAGAAATGAGGACGATGACTGGCAATTCAAATAACAGTTTGAAGATCTGTTGAAGACAAAGTGTAGATAAATTGTCATAGATGACAATCAACAAAATTTTTACTGTTGCAAAGAGGGTATGGATGATTGGGTGGTGAATAGGGCAACAGTAAGAGCTGAAGAAATAAGAGTGCAGTAAACAGAAGTGAGAGTCCAGTAGTCAGAGGAAATATTAGACAGAGAAATAGCATTGATAAGAGGGCTGATGATGAAGATGTCTGGGAAAAAGGCAACAACAAGGAAACAAAGAAATAACAGCACAAGCAAAGCAGACATAGGATGTAAAGGTGTAGCCTGTGGAAAGATGTAGCACAAGGTATGGAAGCCAGGAAGAATGCAAAAGAATAACACTGCAACAGATGGCCAGTTGCAGAACAAGGTGTGGGATCCAGGAAGACTAAGATGAAGCACATGATCAGGAGATCATGAACTATTTTAACCTGGGGAGTCTGATGCAGGGGCATTAGGCGCAAGATAGCTTTTGTACATAAATAAATGTAAAGGGGGGTCTCATGTTTTATTTCCCTATGAAATTATCCATAGTTGAGATAATTTAGTTAATTTGTAGAGGAAAATGTAACTGCTCGAATGATTAGTGGGCATAGGATGAGACAGTCTGTCTCTGTCAGTCAGAGCGTTAGTCTAATTTGGAACTATAGGAATTTGAAGAGTTTGTGAGTCATCGAGAAATTCAAATCGATTCATTGTAATTGATATAAAAATAAACCTCTGTGGCAGAGTCGATAGACCTGTAGAGACCTGCTAAGAGAACTGCATAGAGTTGCATAGGGGAGGAGAAGGGCCGATTGATTGAAAATCTAGTCGAGTCAAGGCTTGTAAGTACTTCACTGTATGAATGTAGAATTGTTTCAATGGTATTGTGCATTTTTCGAGTTAAATATGGCATGAATGGTTTCTGTGTCCCGATAACTAACTGTATAGTAGTTGGAATAAATATTCGATAATTGTGGTTTAATGGGGTCCTGTGCCTTGAAAGAGGAACCGGTCCCTTTCTTGAATTACTAGCCTCTATGCGATCGGTTTTAGCCTTTCCCATAAACATTGGATATTAGTTTAACTCGGTATAAGAATTACCGGATGAATAAAGTTGTGTGATAACCCTATGTGAAGGGCCATGCCGAGGTATTGACTAGTTGTGAGTCTCGGTGCTAACTGCGTGATAGAACCCACATTAAATGCCATGACAGTGGACTGTGTGTCATTGAGCAGTGGTATGGAAACGTTATGGTTGAGAATCACGTGTAAGTGGACTCCGATGGTGATATAAAGCCCTGTGACAGGTTATGGGCAACTAAGTCGTTTGAATTCCCTGTGGAGTACGAATGAAGAAATCGTAAGAAGGGCAGAGGTGGAACATAACAAAAGAAAGCTCGACGGAACCTGGAAGGTAAGAGGTGGAACCATGACTGAATCGAACAGTAAAAGCGGTTTGATCGCACCGCCTTTGTAGGGTAAGCAGTATTTGAGAAATCAGCGCGATCCAATACACTAGGTGACGCGTGTCCCCGAGCGATTTTGGAAAACCACTCTCATCGCGAGTTAACGATCATGCAATTAACTCGCGTGATATCTGTAGGATCATATGGATTAATGCGACGTGATCTCCGCCATCGGATGTGGAAGGTCGTTAGCGCTGCACCCATGCGTATACACATATTGATTATTGTTGCCTAACTAAGGTTTGTGAGTTTAATAGAGGTAAGTCTGGTGGCTTTCCATATTAACCGCTTATTTAAATTCATAAAATTCAAATGAAGGACGTGTGTGAGGGTTAACCATATCGTGATGCTCTAAAATTGAACAGAGGCCATGACCATAGATTGATATAGCATTGTATGTGAGTTGGATGACATCGTTTTAGATATGTGTAAGGGTTTTATGTGGCGTGGTTGCTTTATTGCATAGGCCTGGGGGCTTTTATAATCTTTGAAGGAGCTTCCTACAGTTAGAAGAGTTGCCAATGTAGAATAACGGAATGTTGTGAGATTGCCCAGACTGGGGAAATTTTTGAGCCATGAAATGTGAAGGCATTATGCATAGCTAGAGATTGAAAAGTCAGAGAAAAACGGGATTGTGGGTTTTACCCGCCATCACTCATCTAGAATCCCCTCCATAAATTTGGGTCCAGCTAGGCGAAATCACCCATAACACAAACATCCACTTGCTAGAAATTGTCCAACAACTGAGGGCTGATATGAAAAACTTGAGAGCTGATAACGAAAGACTAAGGATGGAACAAGAAAGGATTCTAAAAGATCTATCACATAGGTAAAACCAAAGGTTTATGAATCCCAACCTAGAGAATGGGAATAGATTTGAATTCAAAAACAAAGAGAGGAACATCCAGAGGTCGAAGGAGGTCAAAATGATAATGAAGAAGAATCAGAAAATGTGTCAGGAAGCAAGAAAAATAAAAGGCGGAAACTGGAACTCGAAGGGGAGTTTAAAAAAATTAAACCTCCAATGTTTGATGGAGAAACAAAAGAGGTCTTTGAAGCATGGTCAATTAACATGAATAAATATTTTCAGGTCTATGATGATGATGAAAATCTTAAGGATGGGTTAGAAATTTACCATTTGTAAGGGAAAGCCACCTTGTGGTGGGAAGAAATTAAACAAATTCAAGGAATTTACGAGTAGGAGGTGACATGGGACAACTTTAAGAACATTTTAAATATGACTACCTGACACAATTATTTTATGATGAGAAAGCGAAAGAGTTCCATGACTTGAGATTGGGACAAAAAAATATGGATGAGTTTACCACAAATTTTAGTTCACTATAAAGATATTTTCCTTACATTCAAGAGGATAAGGCCAAAGTGTAACGGTTCACCAAATGTTTACTAGCATTCATGAAAGAATGACTAGAATTTGACAACCTGAAAACAATGGATGAAGCCATCCAGAAAGCTTGAATTTGTTACTAGCAAATGAAATAGAAAGGGGAGTCCAACAAAGGTTTGAAAAACAAGAAAGGACATAGAAACTTCCAAAATACAAAGAATGTGAAAGTTACTTTGAACAAAGGATTATATAGGAAGAAAAAAAATGGACCCCTTGGGATAAATCAACAGAAAAATCGAACTCAAAATTAAAATAGACAGACAGAAGCATCGAGTAAGCTGAACTTAAATGAGTCATAGAAGCCTCATCTACAATGTTGGGGTCGTGGGAAGCTCCACTACTAAAAAAACAACCCTATCACACCAGGGGAGAACCAACTATTAATATTTTAGGAAGCATCTATAGTAAGGGAAGTGGAGTATACTACTTAATAAACATTGCACTAGAGGATCACTAAAGATGAGTACCCATTCGACAATGGTGGAAGTTCAAGGTAAATTAATTAACTAAACTATTTTATTTCAATTGGACCTCACAGTTTGAGTTGTATTAACTCAACTTTAGTTGAGGTTATGCTAGCCAAAGTGTTAAATTTAAAACCCTCCTATTAAAGCACAATTGGCTACTAAGCAAAGCAGAGTGAATTTTCATAATAGAGGAGATTACAAAAAGGTAACACATTTCTATGATCTTATGACATGTTAATTGGTATGGACTGATTTGAGAGGTATTGGTCCTTATTAAACTGTAAGGAGAATACTGCCAATTTTCTAACTAAGGCAGGGGATAGGTAAGATATACAAGGTATTTAAAGGGATGTAAAGTTGCAACCTATTACAGCTAATCAGTTATATAAATGTATACATAAGGGCTGCCAAATTTACGCGGTGTAAGTGGGGTACACCAACTCTAAAGACAATATGACAACTTTAGACAACCTACCAGCAATACAAGAATTTTATGACATGTTTTCGGAAGAAATTTTGGTGTTGCCGCCAAAGAGGAACATAGATTTGACAATAGAGTTAATTCCAAGAGAAACCACGGTATCAAAAACTCCTTACCGCATGAGTATTCCTGAGTTAACGGAATAGAAAATATAGTTGCAAGAGTTGCTTGATAATGGATACATTCAACCAAGTATATCACCCTAGGGATCCCCAACGTTATTCGTGAAAAAGAAATATGGTATTTTCCAATTATGTATTGATTATTGACCACTGAACAAATTTACTATTAAAAACAAGTACTTTCTACCAAGAATCGGTGATCTATTTTGCCAAGTGAAAGGCGCTATTATATTTTCAAAGATTGCTTTGTGTTCAAGGTACCATCATATCAGAATTAAGGATGAAGATATCTATAAGACAACATTTTGAACCCACTATGCTCATTACGAGTTCATTTTTCTACCATTTGGCCTTACCAATACCCCGAGAACATTGATGAGTTTGATGAATGGTATTTTTCATCCTTATCTGGATAAGTTCGTTTTTATTTTTATCAATGATATTCTAATCTATTCAAGAAACCTGGAGGAGCACGAGGAACATCTTCGGGTAGTGCTACAGACCCTAATAGAGATTTGGTTTTATGTTAAATTCAACAAATGTGATTTCTTCAAGGAACAAATTCAATACTTAGGGAAAGTTATATCCTCTGAAGGTCTAGTTGTGGACCCTGAGAGAATCATAACTATTATGAACTGGTTTGTTCCCAAGAGTGTTCCAGATATTAGATCTTTCATGGGGCTGCCTAGGTATTACAGTCGCTTTATTGAAGCATTTTCTATAATTTCCTACCCCATAACTTCCCTACAAAAGAAAGGAATAATGTTTATGTGTATGAAAGCATGTCAACACAGTTTTGAAAAATTAAAGTATATGTTGACAACCGCCCCCAAACTAAAAATTGTGGTAGAGTCATAGCCTATGAATCTCGCAAGCTTAAAGAGCATGAGCATAGATATTCGGCCTATGATCTATAGTTAACTACAATTGCTCATGCCCTCAAGGTTTAGTGACATGACCTACTAGGGAAGATATTTTTGATGATGACAGATCATAGTATTCTAACCAGTTTTTTTAAGAAACCTAATTTAAATTCTCATCAAGCTACATCGGCCGTGTTTCTAAGTGAGCTTGATTTTGATATAAAACATCTAAAAGGAAAGGAAAATCATGTGGAAGACGCACTAAGTAGAAAATTCCACTGTGTGTATGAAATCACCTATAGTCAAGTGGAATTTGGTTGTTGTGGACAATTTAAGGAAGCTTCCCTTAGAGATCCGAATTACAAATTTTTGTGGCAGCAAAGTAAACATATGTAAAATTTTGGACAACAGTCTGATTATGAAATAATTACCATAATTTATTAACCTTTAGAGTTAGAATATATGTTCCAAATGAGTTAGTTGTTAAGAAATTTTTATTGGATAAATTCCATCGGAGCCCGTATGTTGCTCATCTTGGTTAGCAAAAAATATTCTCTGCAGTCAAGAAGAATTATTTTTTTCCAAGTAAGAGGAGGGACATTATGGAATATCTAGCTAAGTGTCTAGAATGCCAGCAAATTAAAGTAGAACACCACCACCGAGCTGGGTTACTCCATCCATTGCCAGTGCTAGAATGGAAGTGGGATACTATCACACTAGATTTTATAAAGGTTTTGCTCAGATCCAAGAAGAGAAATGACTCGATTATGATGGTGGTGGATAAGTTGAGCAAAGTATCCCATTTTATTCCCATAAAATCCTCATACTGAACTGTTCAAATTGTTGAAATATTCATGAGAGATATCTTTCGGTTGCATGGGATACCAAGAGTAACAATTTATGACAGATATATAAAGTTTACATATGCATTCTGGAAGTCTCTCTTTACTGGATTAGGTACCTCATTAGGTGATCAAGTCCTTAATGGAAAAATTCTCAAAAAATTAGTTTCTCAGAAATGGTTCAAACCAAGATGACAGGAAAGAGCTTGGAAAGACGATCCCGAAATGATAAATTAAATCAAGCATCGTATGAATGACAAGTTTAATTTGAAATCGGCCTAATAACCTTTAATTTAATGTCTATGATTTTAATGTGAGAACATTAATATATTAAAGTTTAATTAATGTTTTATATATATTAAAAATTTAATATTTTATTTGAATTAAAAAATCATATATTATATTAATATTTTTTTATATATTAAATATTAATTAAATATATATATATATATATATATATATTAATTAAATTCCATATTAGTTTTAAAAATCCAAATGTCCAAAGTTAAACCATGTGGCAATGTTTACATTCAAATGTTATAAGGTTTAATGTATAATAGGTTAATGTTATAAGGTTTAATGTTATCTGTTAAAGGCATAACGTAGTGTTGAAGTTAACGTGGGTTTAAAGCACGTGTTTTAAATGGAGCGGAGTTTAAAAAACCTCAGGACCCCCCTATCCACGTGACCCTTGTCAGGTCCATGGACCAAGTGCAGAATCAGCGGTTAAGTTTAAAGTGGTTGCAGTCACATATAACAGGCGGAGGTTACGTTGGTTTTAAATGCCAACGTTAATACAAACGGTTCATTCCAACATTTAATCCGAACGATGCAGCCACATGCACCACTTGACATTTAATGTCACAACTAACGCTGTCTTTAAAGTTAGCGCTGCTTCCTCCATTTTAGGTGGAACTCCAATTTTATCCGCAGTTAACTAAAGTTGGCCCACTTTTTGTAGGATTTTTGCCTAACATTGGGCAAAAACTTCAGTTGACCATAACTTTGGCTAGGAAAGTCCAATGGGGACGATTTTTTTTTTTTTGTTCTGGGGGTATTGAAGCATTCTAAAGCTGTTGGAACAAGTTTCAAAGCCGTCAAGGCACTCTGTCAGTGATTTTATCAGTGAATTTCCTTGTGGAGCCACTAGGGCTATGGGAATGATTAGCTGTAGTGGACTATGTTCATCCATTTGAGGTGAATGAATAGTCAATTTTTACTATTTCCAACACTCCGATTCTTATTTTTTAGCTTATTTTTCCCTTTGAGGCTTTCTTCATGGTGTAATACTTATTTTGAGAATTAATGTAAGAGGGAAAACCCTATTTGGAGGCTTTTGGACCCAGCAGAGGTAGCCCAAAAGAGGGGTGAACTGCTTAAACAAATGCTTACTATTATGCTGTGCATTTTGCTGCTTATTTCCATATTTTACTACATTAAACATTCATTTTTAATAATTCCACTTTTCACAATGAGACTTATACAGTGAACAAAACACATTTGTTCCACTTCAAACCACATTACTTCCATTGCATAATACTTGAACTTGCTTATTCACACATAAAAATTGGTTAATGAATACTTTGCAAACAAAAACAAATACTTTCATTGACAGATCGTTTTAGTGTTTATTTTATATTTCTTTAGGCAGAGCCAGTAAGAGGGCCAGAAGCTTCTGGTTTCATCCTTTCTAGTAAAGGTGAAATAACTAGTAAAAGCCCCTACTGTCTATCTCTGTATAAGAAATATTTTTTTCACACATTTCAGATCAGTACCTAAATCTAGTTCAACACAACATATCACCCCCAGACTGATGGGAAAACTGAGCGACCGAATCAGATGTTGGAGGACATGTTTCGCATGTATGTGATGCAACAACCAACTAAATGGGAGGGTGACCGCCATTTAGTGGAATTCGCTTACAACAATAACTACCATGAGTCGATTAGGATGAGTCCTTTTGAGGTGTGGTATGGGAAAATTTTTTTGAACCCCTATTAATTGGAGAAATCCAAAGGATAAGATGGTATTAGGACCTGATCTCTTAACGGAGATGGAGCAAGCAATTAAGAAGGTACGACAAAATTTAAGGGTTGCTCATGATAGTCAGAAAATTTATGCAGATAAAAAGAGAACCTTTAAGGAATACTAGGTGAGTGACCAGGTATATGTGTGGGTTAAAACTAAACGAAGCACTCTGAGATGGGAAATTTGTGTCAAATTAGCACCTCGATATTGTGGACCCTTCCAAATATTGGAAAGGATAGGACCAATAGCTTATAGCCTTGCGTTACCCAACCATATACGAGTCCATAATTTGTTTCATGTCTCCTTGCTTAAGAAATACATATATGAATCCAGGCATGTCATAAATTGGAAATGTGTACAAGTAAATTAGGATAATTGTGTATATATGTTTATTTTAGATTCAATGATATGATGAGAATAAATATAACATTATGTGCGATGTGAAGGTTGAACCAGACAAAGAGTTCCTGGTAGAACCCCCATATTTTCTAAAACAGATAGAAACAACATTGTGAAGGCGAGTTATCAACCAAGTTAAAGTGTAGTGGAAGCACTTTAGCCGAGAAGAGGCCACTTAGGAAGACAAGGAATTAATGCGACAAGAATACCCTGATCTCTTTAGAGGACAAAACTAAACACCATCCACCGAGGACGGTGTTTCAAATAAGAGGGGGAATATGTGACACGCCATGATTACAAGTTAATTATTTCAATTATTTTACTTTTGGTAATTATTTAGTTAATGAGACTTTTAATATTCAGATTAGAGGAAAATTCGTTGAAATTAAGGTAAGTTTGAAAATTATTATGAAGAATATATTTAGATGCATGTCTTGTTTTAGAAGAGAAGGCTTAGAACTATGAGGAAGGACCCTAAACGAATTAGTTTAACTACCAGATAGTTAGGGTATTTAAGATTCCTGGCTCTCTCTTCCCTAGACATAAATGGGTCTCAGTGGGAAGACAGGGGTTTCCAGATTGATTTTACACATCGGAAAGAAGAGACTAAACCAAGACGAGTGTCGCAGTAAGTTGGAGGTAGAGAGACTTCCTGAGTTGGGCTAGACTTAGTGGAAGATTCCAAAAAGATACACTTCAGACTAGATAAGAGAGGGTCTTGACATCTGCAATTTGACTAGACTGCCCATTATCGCTAAACTGCTCTGGTAGTTGGGGAAGCTCAGGGGGAGATCAAGACGTGATTGTTGATTTCATTGGAAGAGTGGAGGGTACTATTCTAACTGATTTCCTGGTGTATCTATTAAATATCATATATTTATTTTACTTTGGTTACTGAAAATAATGTTATTTGCATGAAGAATGTTTATATATATATATATATATATATATATATCTGAGTTCATTACGGTTTACAATTATCTGGTTTCTGAAACTATTTTTATGTCAAAGACGTATGAGGTAAACTAAATAAAAGATTAACATACACAATATAGGACAATGGTTATGCTAGGATTGTACCATTATCTTTAATGAGATAACGAAAGTTTATTTTTATTTTCGATAATTCCAGTAAACAATAGGGTTGACAACTTAATAAACTAAGGGGGGGCATTTTGCTTTAGGGCACGACTATTCCAACTTGCAGATGGTAGCCCACGACTAGATAGTCTGAGACCCATTGGACAAGGAACATAGGTATTTGGAATGTTAATAGGAAGGTAGGCCATAAAATCCTTGTCCCTCTTGAATTACTATTTTGGGAATAAAAAATATAACTCGTTCGTAAATGAAACCATGATGGAAATTCCTTAGCTTAGTGATGAACATTCGTTTTGAAAATAGTAGTCGCCTAAACAGTTAATTCATGAATAGAAAGTACAAAAGTTACCGAGTAACAAGTAATGAATTTACAACTAGTTGATTATAACATTGGCAACAAGTCTTTGTTGTTTACATATATCATAATATCAAAGCAAGCAAATCGATACTACCAAGCAGAGACTCGAAAGAAATAATTTTGCTCGAAAAATCCAAAACTCTGAAATAAAATTTATAGTGGAAGGAAAGTATTTTATTTTTGCATATGATGGACATACTGGAATTTTGAGGGTTTTTTTCTCTCTTAAAAAAAATAATTTTTTTAACATTTTTTATGATTTCGTTTGTCCAAAATCTAGTAGATATTTTTAAGAATGACCAGTTTAAATTGTTTAATCTGAAAAATGAAGTGCTTAGAGACATTTCAAGATGTTGAATTCATTTAAGGACTCAAAAATGTATTTTAAATAACAAATAGTGAGAATATCTCTAAAAAAATAATCTAGTAAATATTTTTAAGAATGACCAGTTTAAATTGTTTAATTTGAAAAATGGAGTGCTTCAGAGACTTTTGAAGATGTTGAATTCATTTAAGCACTCAAAAATGTATTTTAAATAACAAATAATGAGAATATCTCTAAAAAAATTATTCTCTCACTCTCCCTAAAAAAACAGTTTTTTTCTATTAGTTAGACAGAGTCTTAAATATATTAAGAATATACCTTGCATAAATTGTAAATTCGATCCAAAAAATAATGGAAACTCAAATCTTATTACTAAATAGACTATATAGTTGTTGATAGACATCAATCCATAATAAGCATCAAAGCACTTCATGGTACATTTCAAGTTGCTAAAATTAAAAAATTGTAAAATCTAACAAAATTAAAACTTTATTTTAAATTATCATTATTATTATTATTAATTAAAAAAATTAATATATAAGTTAAACATATAGAACAAGTTTCTTAACCATGTAAATTTACTACCACTTTATCATGGAGATTAATTCATAAATAGGCTTTGTTAAAATACCATGACTAACTTATGAATACCACATGCCCAAAAAACCATAACTCATTTCTTTAATAAATTAATTTCATTAAAAGCATAAATAAAACATAACTCCTTTGAATATAAATCTCAATTACTAGTTTGTGTAAACTACTATACATATTTTAAATATTCCATGAAGGTTAAATATTTACCATCCATGTAATAATTATTAATAACTAAATTAAAATTATAGAAGGTCTAACTCAAAATAGACATGCATAGTATTAGCTTAAGTAATAATACTTTGCAAAAAAAAATAAAACTTCTATTTTATTTTACTTTACTGTAAACAATTAAAAAAAAAAAATGAAATATACATTACGTTTTTTGTAATTCCAAAGTTCACTTGTATTAATTTATTAAAAAAGGATAGTCAAGTAATATGTGTGTTGAAATTAATTATTTAGACATATGTAATAAGGAGGTGATCAACCCAACCCTGGATAAACATAATTATCTCTTTGTGTTGACGAGTGCTATGAAGAAAATGAACATGGCTAGGATAAGAACTAATTCTCATGATCTTCTAAGTGAAATTGGAGGAAGTGGACTACTCGGAAGGATAAGAAATAATTCTGATGATCTTCGAAGTGAAATGGGACGGTGGACTACTCCGAAGACTCCTTGCCAAGAAGAAAATGAACATGGCTAGGATAAGAAATAATTCTCATGATATTCTAAGTCAAACTGGAGGAAGTGGACTACTAAGAAGGATAAGAACTGATTCTGATGATCTTCGAAGTGCAACGAGACAGTGGACTACTCCGAAGACTCCTTGAATCTGTGAGATTTGGGATACTAAGATGGTGGAAGATGAAAAACACTTCCTTTTAGACTACCACCCTTTTACTCACATCAGCTCTCAATTCCCACACCTCTAATCTTCTTTACTTATCCAAGCCAACGTAACTATAGATATCTTGGAGCTCTTCTTTCCCTTCAAGATTTTAAAGAATCTCAATTAGACTCTTTTCTTGAGGTCATAGACCACATTAGTCTTAGTGGATGTTAATCATCATCATGATCATAAATTAAAAAATATATACTAATTTTAACACTATTTATGTACTAAAATATTCAATATCATTTTTGGGATTCAACTTGATTAAATAAGTCATTCATCTATGACCATTTCCATGAGAGGTAGTCGTAACATATTAATTTCTCATGATTTTTGAATGAATGACTTACTTAACACAGTTGAATCCCAAAAATGATATCTAATGATAATGCACTGTAGAAACCCCTCATACTTAAATACTACCATCCTAGATCCATCTAAACTATGGATCTACCAAGCGCCGAGAGGGATCAAATATCTCGAGGCGCAAACCTATTTTTTGAGTGAAAAACTTGAGGAAAGGTTTGCACCTTGAGAGATTTTATCCCTTTCGGTGCTTGATAGATCCGTAGTTAAGATGGATCTAGGCTGGTTCCAGTCGTGTGTGACCAAGGAAAATGTATCGATAATATGAGGAACATATGATTAATTTTATCAATAATATGTAAATACATCTAATATTAATATAACCATTTTAAATATGCTAAATAGGTTTGAGATTTATCAAGTCATTTTAATTTTAAGTTTGCTTAGTTACCTCAGTTTGTTGAGATGATAGATATTTTAAAATAGCTTTAATGATGAAAAATGATGAAATAAAATTTATGAATGCAAAGTGACAATGTAATAATATTGAATGAGAGAAAATGTGAATAATAAGAATGTAGTTAGTTACAAATAGTCTTCATTGTGATCAATCTCAAACTATTTTCTTCTACTATTCTTATTGTCACACTTGTTAGTTTTGTCATCTTTTCATATTGATTATATGAAAAAGACAGTATAAATCATAAATCATAAACCATTTAAATATTTAGCTCAAGTTGTTGTAGTAAACAGACCTTGTATCTCTTACTCTCCAATATTATTAGGTTTAATTACTATAACACAAAAATCGTTCTACTTTGTCAATAATTTTTTGTGCTTACACTGAAATCAATCCACGCTATTAATCCAATGACTTTAAAATTAATGTACCATCATACATCAAATCATAAATGAACATATACACTGAAATCAATGCATCTAATGCAAAAAATCAAATAAGATTAGAAAACAACATCTACACAGAAATCAATGCATCTGATGCAAGTAATAAAATAGGATTAGAAATCAAAATCTACACTCAAATAAATGCATATAGTGCAAGTAAGAAAATAGGATTAGAAACCAACATATACACTCAAATCAGTGCATCTAGTGCAAGAAATCAAATAGGATTATAAATTTCCATCTACACTAAAATAAATGCATTTCATGTAAGCAATCAAATAGGATTATAAATCATTTATATTCAAATCAATGCATATAGTATAAGCAATCAAATATATTTGATCCCTCTCGGCGCTTGATAGATCCGGAGTTAAGATGGATCTAGGCTGGTTATAAATCAACATCTACATTGAAATTAATGCATCTAGTGCAAGCAATCAAATAGGATTAGAAATCACCATCTACACTGAAATCAATGCATTTAGTGCAAGTAATCAAATAGAATTATAAATCATCTACATTGAAATCAATGTATAGACTAGTGCAAGTAATAAAATATCATTAGAAATCAAATTCTACACTAAAGTCAATGCATCTAGTGCAAGCAGTCCAATAGGATTATAAATCACCATCTACACTGAAATCAATGCATCTATTGGAAGAAATATTCTTCCCTCTGTTATCACCCTAGTAATTCTTAGGTTGTGGGATGGGGATTTTTGTAGTTAATAACACCAGGGGTAACCAAGAACCGCTTTGGGAATTTAGGATCTAGCCTTCCTGAGCTTCGGAGAGGGATCTCTCCTAAAGATTTAGCTTTGTTTTGGTAAAGGGTTTTAGGCTAGTTATGAGTGAGCAATAGGACTGATTTTAGAAGTGTGGTAGGAATAAAAATTGTTTCAAGGTAAACCAGAGGGATCTACCAGAACATTGGGAAATGGAGTCATCTCTCTAGGAAAGCAGAGCTAGGAAATAAGACTTAAAGATGAAAATGTACTAAGGGCGGGATAGATGACCTTCTAAGGCTTCGAATAGCCTTTGTTGATGGAATGGGTGAAATCTGAACAAAAGGGCACTTAAGAATCCTTAAGTTACAGAAAGGAGGATTGAAGGAGGGGATCAAACTGGGACCTAAAGAAATTAAGAATTCTATAGTCTGGTCATCAACCAGAAAACATAAAAATGCTAACTAGTTTAAAGTAGGGAGCTTATTATCGCTAATCCTGTTTAATTTCTCCTTAGTTGACCATTACAGAATAGAAACACATTAAATGGATGTATGTAAACTTTTGAAGAAAAACACTAAAAACAGGAAAAAGACGAGACTTATCTTGTTACCACGAGAATACTTAGTTATGATGTCTCTAATCTCGTTTCCAGTCTGCTGCTTCACTAATTGACTCACACCAACTTCAATATATCCAAAAAAATGACTATAGTAGTCTTGAGAAATTTTATTCCACATTGAATACTTCGAATTATGAAGTATTTATACACATAAATTGTTTACAAAATATCTCAAAGTTTGAGATAATGTTTTAAGAAAAAATAGGAAATGTAACATAAGAAGAGGGACAGCAGCAAAATAGTTTGTAAGTTGTCCTCTTTTACAAGGAAAAATAGAATTGATTATTCTAATTAAAAAGGTTTTATGATGTGCTGTAAGCGTTGCTCGCAAGTGAGACATTATCTTGTGGAAGATGACTTGTAGAATACTCTTTCTTTTCACCTTCTATTATGATACTCTTTATCTCTGCTTTTCACTGTTTTACTACTGTAATTGAAAAATGACCAGCAATAACAATTTGATTTTACTGATATACTTTGACCCTGATACTCTTTGACACTGATTTTTTCACCATAAAGTAACAGTAGAATGTGAATTTTTTGTGTGATTTATTGCTCTTTACCTGTCAAATTCACATCAGGTCTGTGAATTCTTGCCACTTTTCAGCAGTGGGGATCTTCATATTCTTTAGTTTCCTGTAACTTTCATCAGCCTCTGTATATTTGGCAAAGTTTGGCTTTACTGTGAACATATGCTTGATTTTATTTTCCAAAAAGAATAGATTTTAAAAATATTGAAGTCGTACTTTGCCACTTGGAGATCCTTGTGGCAAAGTCTATTTAGCTTGCTCCTTAGCATGAGCTCTGATTTTCTGATCATAATCTTTCTGTGGCATTAATTTTGTCATTCAATGCATGAATGTCTGGTAAACTTGCTTATGATAATACTTTGTATTTGGCCCAAAATCTTGTGATGGCCAAGTTCATATCTTTACACCTGTCTTCCAAATTATTCATCATGTTTCTCTTATTCATGAATTTCTTAATTTGAAGGATGGCCTCTGTTCTGTCATCAATTTCATCTCTTCTAATTCTTCCCTGTTTTTGCTATTCAAAAATGCTATGAGTTGAACTTCTTGTGGTATCTTATTTTCAATTTCTTTCTTAGTCTTATCAATTTCTGCATTTGAAGCCTATAGAAACTCTTTCTGCTCATATATTATATGAATGGAAGGCCATTGTGAGTGAATTCCTTCAATTATTTTTGTCCATAAATTATTTTTTATGTATGCAACCTGATCTGTAAGATTCACCTGTTGTTGAAGAATTTTCACTTGTTCTTGTAATCTGTCAGCCCTCTGTTCATGCCCTTTGGAAGTAATTAAGGTATCTCTTTTAGAAGTTTCTATATTTTTAATGATGCCTTTCAAACTGAGTATTTCTTTATATTTTAAAGACATATCTTCCATGGCTCTGATTATTGCAGCTTTGTCCTCTATTGCGTTTATCTGTGAGGTTGATGAAGAAGAGGCATAGATGTCATGAGAAGTGATTGGCACTGCAGTTTCCAATACTCCTTGCGGTGCCAAGTGTTCTGCCAATGTAGATGGAACAACTGTACTTACAGTTGGAATTATTGTAGGAATGAAAACCTGTTGAGCTTTCTTCATATTTTCATTTTCTAGCATGAGAGCTTCTATTTGGCTTTCCATTTCCTTTATCTGGACTGTCATCTTTAGAACAAGTTGTTTTAATTCATCATTTTCTATCTTTTGCTGAAGGATTTCTTTTGCCTAGGGATTTTCACTTTGAGGAAATTTTAGTTGCTTTCTGAGAGCAACTATGTCTTCATTTTTCTGTTTGATTATAACCTTTGCCCCTTTAATGTTTTCTAGGTTAGCTCCTGCTTCAATCACTATATCCTCCAATGCTTTGATTCTTAATTTATTGGCATATAATGAGGCTTTATCCAATTTCATTTGATTTTGAAGGTTTATCAGTGTTTTCTCAAGCCTGATAGAATTCATAGTCTTATTGACTATTTTATAAAACAACATCTCTGTATTGCTCCTGTGGAATTCTATTTGGTCCAATTCATGGACAAAATCTGCATCAACTTCAAGGTCTGTCTTTGAATAATCTGCAATTGTTTTTGGATCAGCCACTGTGGGCTTGAGAAATGACATAACCAATTTGTTTGAAGAATAATCAAAAGCCGAGAGGAGTCTATCTTTATTCCCAAGCTTTTCTTTAAGGAACTTGGAATATGCTTCACTTTTGATTTCTTCATTCTTTTCTTTGATTTGTCTGAACCTGATTTGAATATCTGACTCTGTGTTGTCATGTTCTTTAGAAGAAGAGGGCATATCAACTTTTGATTGTTTATCAACCATGACTGTGTCTTTTTGCTGTGCTCCAAGTTGGACATTTTGAAGCTCTTTGAGTGTTTCAATTACTATCCTTGTTGCTTCATCATTAGTTTCATGACCATTGTTATCTTCAACATTGATAGCTTTATCCCTTCCTTCATTAGTCAATTTACTTTTCTTACTTTAGGGAATTCTGAATCTTATATCTAGAATAGTTTCAGCAGTGAAACTATCTTCCTTTCAGCTTCTTTTATGAATAATTTCAGATTCTTTGTTCACTGTAACCACCTGTGTTTGATCAACATGTTTATCCTTTCCATTGTTTCTCTGCATGCCCTGTGAATCATCATCAAATAAAGTATTTGGCTCCCATTCAAATTTATTGGCATATTTTTCAATTTGGGGCCTGGGATCATGCAAGAAGGCAGACAACTTGCATTTCAATCTTATCATGCTTAAAATACCCCGAGGATCATAATTCCACATAAAACTATATGGAAATTTATACTCTTTCAACTTGACATTAATTTCATGTGCTGCTTCTTTGTTGTTCACAATGAATGGCCCAACTTGATTTTTCGGTTTGAATTGAGTCTTTTTTCTAAAAACTATGAAATTGACTTCATCTGCATTCAACAGCTGCCTTAAATATTCTAAAGCAAATATCCTTGTTGTCACAAATCTTGACAATTTATATGGGGCCAAGAGTGCACCATATACTCTAATCTTTGTGTAACTCTTGTATAAGTACCAATCCCCTGTTTTACAGCTCTCAGATAGCTATAGGATCCTATTTGTTTCTTCATTAATTCTAGGGGTTTGTTCTTTATTCAGTAAATTCATAGCAGGTACTAAAAACAAGTCATTAAAGTCTGCATAGTTGTATTCCCTGTTCCATTTCCTCAAAATTGATGACCAAAAGACAACTGAAAGTACATTCCCTTCTGGATCTATCCTCTGAAACTCAATAGGGAACTTGTCTGCTTGATAATACAAAAAGAGATGAAGTAGATATGAGGTATATCTAAAGACTCCTTCTTTTGACAATCTGGACAATTGATAGTGCATGTTTTCTGCAATGAACTTGGAAAAATTGTACACAATGGAAGGAGACTGGCCAGGACTCAGAGTAGACAAAAAACCTAGGATAGCAAAATCAGTGAATTCATCACTGTTATATCCTAGTATGAATGATAGCATGGAGACAATCAGTCTGGTTTCATTTAGAAAATCAAAAGTATCAAATGGAGGATTGAGCTTAGGGATATCAACTTGTTTTGGAAAAAAAGTCTGGAAGATTTTGAACTTGGAAGAAAAATCCAAGTCTAGGTAAAGCTGAGTTAAATCCTCTATTGACAAAGAAGCAGCATTGGGGTCAGGGTTTAGTTGCAGCATAGAGTTTATGGATTCTGCATTGATATAAAATATGACCTCTCTATCTTTATTGACAATACACCTTTGGTCTGGAAGATAATAGGACTGACACAATATGACAAAATCAGGCACTGCATGAGTAAGAGGGATAATGTACTTTGGCAGATTGGAATCCCAGACTTGTATATCTTTATCACCTTTCTCTACAGATTTGCCAAAACACCAGTTATAGATATCAAGTAAATTGAACTCTACTGAAGGGTCCAGTATTCTATAATCAAGATAAACTAGAGGATTTTTTTCTTGTGAAATAACTAGAGGTTGGACAGGTCCGACAACTTCTGTGGAATCAGCAGTGGGTGCACGGGTTGGTTTGTCAAGTTTAGAAGACTCAGGCTGAGGGATTTTAGCAGAGGCCTTCTTCTGAGGTTTTGGGTTTCCTGATTTGGGGGTTACTTGTTTCTTTTTCATTTTTTAACTGAACAAAGCAAGCTTAGAATATTTGCTGAGTTCTTTTGTTCGAAACAAGGGATTTTTTGGAGAATTTCTCTGTTAAAATAGGGTTCTGAGCAGGGTTTTAGATGGAAAGAAGGTTTTAAAGCTCATAAGAAAGGCTATGATTAATTCCAGCAGTGAAAAATGACTAGGGAATGGATAAAACTTGAAAAAAACAGAAATGAGGGATTCTGGGGAAAATTTGACAGTGTTTCCCCTGTATTATGGATGTTTTTTGCAATTTCCGTATAGGTAATTCAGATAATTACAGGCAATAATTAAAAAATTGATGCTTTTTCTTTTGAAAATTGAAGCTTTTCTGGTTAAGTTCGACGAAAAATACCTTTAAAAGGTATAATTGTGGTCAAAGACGTTTCACTGTTGCGTGCAGTCTTCAATTCTACTAAATTGGGCTATCAGAGGATACTTTGGCTCTTCGTGGTTGATTTGTAGGGAAACTGGCTTGTTAAATGATTATTGGTTTAATGGCAGGTTTAAAAATGGTGAAGAGGGCTCTACATAGGCTCTCAAAGGTTTAATGGCGCACAATGGTGAAAATTCGACGAAAATAGGCTCTGTAGAGGTTTCACAGGTTAAAAGCACGAATAGGTGAAAAAATCAATGAAAATTATGATTTTTATGAATAAACCATAGTTCAAACCATAATTAAATCATATTTAATCATAGATTGGGCAGGAGTGGTTTCAGAATACCACTAGGTGGTATTCATGCAGCTCCAAAGCGGTAAGCGGTAAATCGCTTTTCGAGCACAATCCAATTTTTTTGTGACACGTCAACGCGGGGTGGTTTGGGAAAACCACCCATATCGCGCGACTTTTCCAAAACATCGGTCGATTACTTTATGGGCACGAAAATGAACTAGCGCCGTTGGATTTGGATTTTAAAAGCGAAGGGCCTAGATCAATTGGAAAAGTGCGGGGAAAGGACATCGTCGGGTTTATTTTGGGCCATAGGATCTTGGAAATAAAAGAAGATCTGATGGTTGTTATTCTACGTGATGGGGGAGGGATGGAAATGCATTAAACTGTTGCGTTGATTTATAATCGTTGGATTAAATGAGATTTGGAGATTGGAGGGTTGAAATTCAATCCGATGGAGAAAGGGATATGGTTAATTTTTATATACAAAATGACTTTTTTCAATGAAAAAAGTGATCAGGAGGGGTATTCAGGACTTTAACCAAGGTTAGGGACTGTGGTAATGGAATATATATTGCGGGGAAATGGTTAGGTTATAGATTTAACCTTAGGTTAAAGGAGTCGGGGGAGGAATAATAAACAGGGAAATGGGTTTTTCTTTTGAAGTTTAGTTTAAATGAAACTTCGAGATTCTTTTTGTTTTAAACACACATACAATATGTTTAAAATATTTTTTGAATATTTTTATTATATGGTTAATTAAACCAAGGTGATTTAACACCATAGGGGGCGGGAACTATATAAAGATATATTTTAGCTAAAGGGGTTTATAATGTGGGTTTTTATTAAACATGTGGGAATTATAAACTTCGGCTAAAATTATAATAAGTGGGTTTTTGGGTTTATTATATAAAAAGGAGTTATATATTATAGGAAAAGGTCATTTCTATAGGGAGTTAATATATAAAATAAAGTTAATATGAAAATGGGATAATGTATACTCAAAATACATAAACATAATAAGTAAAGTGGAGTTTAAAAGACAAATTTGCATTAATATTATCACTTTAACTTAAGATATAATGTAATTTTGAGGGTTTAATGCTTTCAAATGATGAAGGAAATTAGTCAGATGGAAATTATAATGCCTTTAAGTAAAAATGGAGTTTTACTTAGTATTATTTAGGGGAATGAATGCATGAATGGTAAATGATGTGATTTTAGAGATTAATATAGACATTTTACACTTTCAACTTATCAATCATAGAGCCTTGGGTCCAGTCCCAACAAAAGTCAAGGAAATGCCTTGAGCCTTTCTGACTGATAGTTTAGAATGTTTCATGACTATGGGAAGGGGAAGTTAGTTATTTTGCAGCCCATGATGAATGATATTTACATTGAGACTTTTCACCTTCTTCTACCTACCCAGCTTATCATGCTAACATTTTTTCTTCCTTTGTAATAAGGTGCATTTGAGCTAGCAACCTTCACAGCATTATTCTTTTTGAAAGCAAGTAAAACTATCTAATTCTACACTTATTTCATCCATGAATCCAGATTAAACTGTTGGATTCATTTTATTTCTCTACCTAACTACTGAATTGTCATGATTAAACAATATGACAACTCATTTTTCTCTATCTATAACAAGTGAAATTGAAAAATGACAAGTTAAGATTAAAATGTTTAACTCATCATGGACTATGGCATTTATTGATACTCTGCCATAGTCCAAAATTAAAAAGTAGTGGCATTTATGCTTGCACACTTTCATTTTATTCATTTTTATTTTGGGGTCTTTTATTTTTTCTAAGTCCTTTGATTATTCTTTTAGGACTTTTTACCCTCTTTTTGATTTTTTTATATTTTATTTTTTTAAATTTTTTTACAAAATATGTGAATACAACTTGCAGAAGGCAAAGTATTTACAAATTTACAAGATTATCAATATTCAAGTCAAAATTATGGCCCCTATATTATAGGTTGCTAACATCGGCTTCACTTGGGGATGGCTTTTCCTTGTGAAATGCTAAGAACTCTAAGATCAGTAGCCTTATCCATTGACCTTGGTGATCCTGTAAATGTCTTCTGTTTTCTGCAATAATCATATTTATGATATCTTATACTGCAAAGCTCAGGGCCTTCTCTTTGGGCTTCAACTTTGTTGATAATATATCCAATCCAATCTACACTCAGACTATGAATATTTACAATGATAAAGTAAATAGATCTAATTGTTAAGTGACTTGTGAGGAATAGTAATGTTTCAACGTCCTTCCATTTACTGGTCCTTCTTGAAGCTCGGTTCCATCCAAATTCCTGATGAAAAAGGAATTATTGCCTCTGTAACCATATATCACATAGGGTCCCTGCCATAGAAAGTCAAACTTCCCATGTTTGTGACTTTTCATAAACTTCATCTCTAGTTTGTTGAAGGTGTATGGTTTCATTGATTCTTCTTTGAATGTCATTAGTTTCTACCTGTGATTCCTAGATAATCTTCATGATTGAGACACCCAAGAAAGAAGGGAAGACTGCATCTGTACCATAAACAATCTGATAGGGTGAAGTTCCTATAGACTTTTTTGTAGTAAGTCTATCAGCCCAAAGGGCATAGACCAGATTCTTATTCCATGTCTTTTTATTGTCTTGGAGTAGTTTTTTGATGATGTTGACTAAACTTTTATTTGAGGATTCGGCCAGACCATTACCTTGGGGATAGTATACTGTGGAATGACCTAAGGTAATATGGTATTTATGGCATAAAGAAATCATATTCTTAGATTTGAAAGCAACAGCATTGTCTGTGATAATTTTGTGTGGGCATCCAAATCTAGACAAAATATTACTTTCTATGAATAAGATAATAACTGAGTCTGTAGCTTGTCTAGTGAGAATTGCTTCTATCCACTTAGTAAAGTAATCAGTAGCAGTTAGAATCCTTTTTTTTGACCTGAAGATGGAGGATGAATTTCACCTATGAAGTCTAACCCCCATAGCTGAAATGGTTTTTCAGTGGATATTGGTTTCAGAGGTAAAGGCAACAGTTTATTTTTACCTTCGAAAATTTGGCATTGATGGCAAGAGGTAAAAAACTTTTTAACATCTGAAAATAAAGATGGCCAGTGAAATCTAGCTCTGAGTATTTTATCAGCTGTGCTCTTCCAGTATAGATGGCCTCCATAGTCACCTGCATGAAATTCCTCATGGATCTTGTCAGCCTCAAATTTCAATAAACAATTAAGTAAAATTCCAATACTTTCTCTCCAATACAGTTCATTATTTAAGATACAGAACCTCATTGCTTTTTGCTTGATGAATCTTGCCTTGGTTTTTGTCAGTCCAGGAGGAGCTTGTAAGTTTGTTAGTACAAAGATTATATCAGAGTACCATGGTGAGTCTTGATAGGCCTCACTGATCGATGGAGTCGCCATCTCCTCCTGTTCATCTACTTGTGCAATGAAATTAATATCTAAGGCATTACAATTTGATTCAGTCATCAGTGTGGCTAAACCCTATCCTTTAATGAGTTTAGTTGGTTCCATATCATATTCAAGGATTGTGGCTATCCACTTTCCTCTCCTACTATCTGGTCCATCTTGAGTCAAAATGTATTTAACTATTGCATTAGGGACATATGCAATTATGTGTGAATGAAGTATATACACTCTGAAATCTTTGATAGCTTTAACTAGAGCCAAAGCCTGTTTTTCTATTATGTTGTATTTCAGTGGTGCATCTCTGAGAGCTTTACTAAAAAATGCAATGGGTTGTTCAAAGCCTTGATCGTTTTTTTGCATAAGAACTGCAGCCATTAGGGGAATTTTGAGGTCTAAAATGGGCCTCCTAAGGAAATTATAAAATAATAGTGGAAAAAATCAAATAATATTTGATGACATCATCAAATTTTAGAGGGAAAAATGAAAAAACTACTTTTTCAATTCATATTTTCAACTTATCTCCCAAAGTTTTTACTCAAATTTCGAGCGGGAGTACTCGTTGGATGCGGAATTTAATTCTCCATCCAAGGAGTACCCATGTTGCATACTTTCGATGGGTCCTACTACACGAAAAATGAGAAATACATAAAAAAACATGATTACAATCACGTTTTTTTATGTATTTCTCATTTTTTCGTGTAGAAGAGTTCATCGAAAGTGTCGCATAGTACTCGCGGATGAGGTAAATTCATCCCCGATGGTACTCGCTGGCGGGTAAGGCAGGAGATAAGTTTAAAATACGAATTGAAAAAGTAGTTTTATTATTTTATTATTTTTTAATATTTTTACTTTTTTACTCCAAAAATGGTGAATCATCCACTATGGATGACATCATCATCTTGAATCCTACTGGTTCTTATAAAGTTTATTTTGGTTGTACATTTTTCTTAGGAGGCCCATTTTAGACCTCAAAATTCCCCTAATGTATGGTGAAAAGATTATAAAATCTTTTGTGTAATCTGGACTGATAAGGATTGGTGCTTTAGTTAAGGCCTGTTTGATAGATTCAAAAGATTGTTTGGCCTTTATTTTCCATTTAATTAAGGAATCCTTTTTAAGCATGTTGTTAAGATCTTTTATAATTTCAACCAGGTTTGATATGAATCTTCTTAGAAAATTGATCTTTCCCAAGAATGCTTGGAGTTCTTTAATGTTCCTTGGTGGTTGAATGTTTAGAATTGCTTCAATTCTTGCAGGGTCTATTCTAATTCCTTCTTTTGAAATGATGTGACCTGACAATTTGCCTTCTTCTAGCACAAAAAGAGTCTTTTTAGGGTTAAGAGATATACCATATTTTCTGCATTTAATAAAAACTTGTCTCATATGATCCAAGTGATCATCATTTGTTTTAGAAAATATAGTAATATCATCCAAATAAATGACTAAAAACTCATGGATCTCCTTGGCAAAGACAATATCCATGGCCCTTTGAAATGTAGCTCCTGCATTTTTTAACCCAAAAGGCATTTTCACATACATGAAAGTGCCCCATGGAGTAGTAAATGCAGTTTTGGTTTGGTCATTTTTGTGAACTAGAATCTGATTGTAACCAGAGAAACCATCTAATAAAGAGATTTTGGAAGAACCTGCTACCCTCTGTAAAATATGGTCCATTTTTGGCAAGGGGTAGTTATCCTTCAAGGATGCTTTATTAAGATTCCTAAAGTCTATGCATAGTCTAATTTCTCTTGTCTTTTTTCTAGTTGGAAATAAATTAGATATCCAGTCAGAAAATCTGACTGGTGCAATTATCTGTGCATTAAACATTCTTTTGACTTATTTTTTGATTAATGGTAACAAAACCAGATTAATCCTTTTGAGTTTTGTTGAAAAGGTTTTTGATTTTCTTTTAAAGGAATTTTATGCTAGATAATATCTGTGTTGTAAGTTTTCAAGTCTTCATAGCTCCATGCAAAGACATCTTGAAATTATTTTAAAAGTTCAATGTATTTAGCCCTTTCATCTGATGATAATGATTTGGATAATTTGATTATTCTTGGTTTTCATCTATCCCTAAGTTATACTCTTCTATATCAGACTTAACTGGCTCCATTTCTGGCCTTTTGGGCACATCATTATAGTCAAATAAATCTTATAGAGGAGCTAAACCTTTGGGTAAAATATTATTCTTTAAATCAATTAAATCTATTTCATCTTCAATCAATTCCTCTATGTCTACTTTTTCCATTTCATCAATGTCACTTTGAGTAAAAATATCAGGCTTTTCAAACTTATGTACATCTAAATTATCTAAATCATCTATTTGACAGAAATTTAAATCTATATCACAAGGTGAATCTATGTTACAGTCATTATCGATTTGACAATTTTGAAATTCTTGCTCATTATTCAAAAAATGATAAATTTTCTCATCCTCTGAAAAAATTTGCCAATATTTCACATTATCAGGAAAAATAGGCCTATGTTTAATCTCAGCAGTGTATTATTGCAATGGTGAAAAAGGAAATTTACAACTGCTGGAAAAATTTGCTAAGCAATGGGCCTGTATGTTCTGATTTCGAGGGATGATAGCAAAATTACCTTATAACAATTCTTCAAGCAATTCCAATACTGTTTCTCTGTGTCTTGCAAGTCTGGGGTTGTGAACTGAATACTCTACATTTATTTGCTTTATAACTAGTTCAGAATCTCCCATGACCATTATTATTTTTCCTCCCTTTTTTCTAATAATTTGCAGGCCTAAGATTAAAGCTTCGTATTCATCCATGTTATTGGTGCATTTGAAGTTTAATATAAAAGGTGTTGGCATATGTTGTCCTTGATGGCAACCTACTTGATGAAATTGATGGTAACCTACTTGATGAAATAATATTGTTGGCAATATGATGCAGAGTGCTTTCCTTGATGGCAACCTACTTGATAAAGTTGATGACAACCTTCTTGATGAGTTAAAGGGGAGATTGTTGGCAATGTGATACAATGTGTTGACTTTGATGGAACCTGCTTAATGAAGTTGTCCGTGATGGAAAATGACTTGATGAGTTGTTAATAATGTAAATCTGATGTATCTACAGATCAGTTCAGAAGTAGCAGAAGAAAGGAATTCAGAAAGAGCCAGAATAATGATAAATAAGTTATGCTACAAGTATACGCGGGTTTGTTAAGGTGAAGTAGCGTATGCACGCGGAAAAGTACGTGCCAAGTCGCGTATGCCCTTTTGTGCTCCAAATTTAGAATACCAAGGGGTGTTACCATGGTATTGACCCATTGTATTGAGCGCTGGAATATCTATTTGATCCCGTCCAGGAATACCATTAGTAGTTGAGTGGTTTTGACTCATGGTATTGACAAAGGCTAAATCTATATAAGGAGAATAAGATCATGGTGCAAGGGTGTGCATGAGTAACGGTTGAGAATGAATAAATCTCTCTAAGGAATATCTGCATGGATGAACTCTGTTCTTGATTGATAGATCTGAATCTATGCTGAAGAGGGATCTCTAGATCTGAAATGTATATGTATTTTCTAGATTTGTTTATGGAAGGTTTAGATCTGAGATGAGGCGAAATAATTTCTGAAGTAAAGGATGAAATCTAAGTTGTTTATCTGATTTGAAAAGTTGCACAGTCCTGAAAAGTTACAGATGTATACGCAGGTTCACTTCAGTAAAATTGCGTGTATACGCAGGTCTTCTTAAGGAAAAGCGCGTATGGGCAGATAGGGTTTTCTGAAGAATGCACAAAAGTATACGCGGATTGGTCTGCATGAAAGCGCGTACATATGCAGGTTCAGTCAAGTAAAAGCGCGTATAGTAAGTGTAATGAAATGTCTGATCTGTTTCGCTGTTTTACTGTTATCTGTCAATGATGTATTCATACAAATCTGCGTTGTTTGAATGTTGATTATGCTGCTGATTATGTTGATTAAAGACCAAGTTGTTGGTTGATTGGTTGATGGTACAATAAATGAATTGATGAGGTTATGAATTTTACTTTGATGTATGATGAGCTTAAATGTGTGGAGTGGGTCTAGTCTGAAAATATGGTGAAAAGTGGCCTACAAGTTGTGTTGTACGGAAGCTGTTGGAGCTAGTATGAAAATTGATGAAACGTGGTCCATGGTGGTGTTGAGGGTCGAAGCCTTCAGTGAGGGGGTTGTAGCTCCCTTCCAGTGGTATCTGGTAAACGAGTGCAGGGGATAGTAGCTCCCTTCCAGGATAGGCTGGTAAACGAGAGCAGGGGGTCGTAGCTCCCTTCCAGGAGAGGCTGGTAAACGAGAGAAGGTTGTAGCGTTCTGCAGGTGGGTGCCTGCGTGTTAGTATGAGTCTGCGCCAGTACATGGTTGTACAATGTTTTCTTTATAATAAAATATTGAAGACTGAGACGACGGCAGCGGTGGTTTTCTCCCGACTTGGGTTTCCACCTTAAATCTTGGTGTTCATGTGTGTTGTTTATGTGTGATGGTTTATTCTGTTATTACTGCACATGCTTACTGAACATCTGATGAATAAATGATGCATAGATCTAAGTAAAGAATTAAGCACATAATAAGATCTTTGTATATACGCAAGTTTTATAAAGGATATCCGTGTGTATACACGAGTTGGTTTCTGGAAAGTTGCGTATGGGTTTTAAAGGAAGAAAAAGTATAAAGTTTTGAGTATGCCCTAAATAATGATTCCCCCCCCTCTCAGTATTTTTCCCAACAATTGGTGTCAGAGGAGGTCCTTCTGCAGAAGCTTGATCACTTGAAGGAGATCCGTCACAATGGGAAGGAAGCAAAAGAAGAAGGCTACTCAAAAGGAGATATCTCAGAAAACATGTGCAACGGAAAATGAAGAAGAGGAAACATGTATTGAGTGTTGTTCTTATGATCCACTTTCTTGTGCATGCAATGATGAAGATAGTGAAAGTAACAATATAAGTCTAGAAGCAAATCTCAAGATCAATGATGAAAGTAATTATTGGGATCAATTTAAAAGGAAGGAATCTATCTACAAAGATGTGATCTCTAAAATGAATGAAAAGATAGAAATACAAAATGGACAGATAGACAAGTATCAAAAGTTGTACGTTTATACAACCAATCTAAGTCAAAAACTTGAAGCATAAATCATCTGTCTAAAAGCAGATCTCGAAACATCAAATAAGAAGAATGAGGAACCTCTACAATCATTTGAAAAAGAAGGACTTGAAGCAGAAATCATCTCTCTCAAAGAAGATCTGGAAAAATCAAACAAGAAGAATGAAGAACTTCTACAAACATTTGAAGAACAAGAAAATGGGTTGAAAGAAGAGATTTTGAAATTGAATGATCAAGTAGAAGAAGGAAGAAGGGTTGAAGAAAGTATGAAGAAACAATGCCAAAGATTGGAGGTTGAGGTAAACATTCTAAGAGGTAAATTAGAAGAAAAGGATAAACTCTTGAGGTTTCAAGATAGTACTAAGATTCTGGATACTATTCTTAGTAGTCAAAGGCCTCCTTCTATTAAATTTGGTCTTGGTTTTCATGAAACTGTTAAAGCAATGAACTCTCAAAAGAAATCATTCCAAAAAGGTTAACCAAAAATCATGAACTCTCAAAAGAAATCATTCCCTCCTAACTATAGAAGCATCAATAATGTTGAATGCTTTAAATGTCATAATTATGGGCATGTTGCAGCCAATTGCAAAAGCAGATCATTTCAGTCACATACAAACAGATTCTACACATAAAGGTACTCTGGTTTCTTCAAAGGATATTGTTTTTCATGTAGCAAGTATGGTCACAAAGCAGCTGATTGCAATAGAAGAAAGAATAGAAAAACATACTATGATCCTTATGCTTACTTTTATGGTCTCATAAGATGTTATGCTTGTAATAAGTATGGACATGTAGAAAAAGAATGCAGGATGAACAGATCTGAGAAATTGAATAATTTTCAGCACACAATAATAAAGTTCAAGCAAAGTTGGAAAAGGAAGGAGGACCAATCAAAAACGTAGAGGATAATAATCCTACTGCAGTCATCCGCTTCTAAAGCCTACTTCTCATAATGACTGCAGAATTATGTGAGATACATTATAGGGATTAGTAATGTATCATCACAGGGGGAGCAATGTATGATGATTCCCATGGTTGGTTTGGTAATCCTGGTTATCTTTATTTCTGACAGTGCATCTGATGTGAAGAAGAAAGGTACAGGTGATACAAATTCAGAGGGAGATGAAGCTGTGGAAATTTTCAGTATTTCACCTTCCATACGCGGGTTGACTAAACAAAAGCCACGTATACACGTGAGTTACGCTGAATATAGAAGCGTATGCCTTTCTGTTAAGGAAATCAGTGAGACAGCTAAATATCAGGGACACAGGTTCAGGAGGAGTATCAATATAACAGCTAATGTTTGCATTGTTGGCATTGTATCCGATTATTCCTTAGCTCTTGCTCAAAATGATGATGACATGATACATGGTTTCTTATGATAAGATTATGGATAAGCTTTGTTTTCTTTTGCTGAAAAGTATCTTTTGTTTTCACACATGGATGAGTTGGAAGTCTTATGATTCAGAGATAAGGATAGATCATGCAGAGTTTGTTGCTGATGACTTTTGTCACTGTTGAGACCTTTTATACATAATTCCTACACATGTTACATCATGATTATGAATCATGAAGATCTTGGTGATGTCGGATCACATGGATGATTGCTTAATACATATTGTCTATTGAAGAAGTTGTTCTGGTCTGATAATTCCTCTTGGGAAGAATATGATGCTGCAAAGAGTCTGAAGGCTTGGTTACTAATGTGCTTATGCTACAACTGTTGGATGACACTTGAAAACACAACTACATTGTCATATCTATCTTCTCTTAGATATTCCGGGGAAGCATTCGAATATCTCAGATAGAAACTGGGAGTAGTCTCTGCCAAATAGAAGATCATAACTACTTAAATTCAGATGATTGAATGGGATACGTGGATTTCCTGAAAGACAGTCGCGTATATACGCGAGTATATTTGCTGACAACATTCTTCTAGGTCAGCATTCTGCTGTACTGTTTGGTATCACTGGTGGTGTTCCAGTTTTCAAATTCTGTTTCATTCTCTGATATTGTTGATGAAGATGCCTTGATGATTTGCTGTTGAAAGTGTTCAGGATGCACAAGATAAGGGGGAGCATTGGTCATGTGGAAAAGATGCATTGTTGGCATTCTCTTGATTTGCTATGATCTGATCTCATGATTGAGATTCCTTGATCTTGATTATAAAAAGTCATATTTGTAATTTGATTAAAAGGTCATGTTGAGACCTATGATGTAAAATTGTAATATTCAGTCATGTAAGGACTTGTTCAAATGTGTAAACCCACTTGGTTTGGTACTTGAGTCAAATTTGTAAACCCACTTGGTTGGGTACTTGAGTCAAAATGTGTAAACCCACTTGGTTGGGTACTTGAGTCACATATGGAAATCCACTTGGTTGGATCATTGATGTAAGTATGAGTCCTTGGTGATAGGAAAGTTCATAGAGTCATGTACTTCATTGAAAAAATATGTTTGAAGATTCAGCATGAACTCAGGGGGAGCATGGTAACTTCAATGCACATGAGATCTGCAGAGCTCTTCTTTCTACATGAGGAGAAAAACCTTGTTTTGGTTTTGATCCGCCCTTTGCCCTTGATGTCAAAGGGGGAGAGTAGCATGGTGTTTGAATAGGGGGAGAACATCATGGTGTTTGCATAATGGTTATATTCAATGTATCTATCTGTTGTGATGATCAAACACCATCATAGTTGCCATCAAGTCCAGAGGGGAAGATTGTTGGCATATGTTGTCCTTGATGGAAACCTACTTGATGAAGTTGATGGAAACCTACTTGATGAAATAATATTGTTGGCAATATGATGCAGAGTGTTGTCCTTGATGGCAATATAATTGATAAAGTTGATGACAACCTACTTGATGAGTTAAAGGGGAGATTGTTGGCAATGTGATACAATGTGTTGAATTTGATGGAACCTACTTAATGAATTTGTTCTTGATGGAAACTAACTTGATGAGTTGTTAATAATGTAAATCTGATGTACCTACAGATCAGTTCAGAAGTAGCAGAAGAAAGGAATTCAGAAAGTGCCAAAGTAATGATAAATAAGTTATGCTACAAAGCATACGCGGGTTTGTTAAGGTGAAGTAGCGTATGCACGCAGAAAAGTATGTGCCAAGTCGCGTATGGCAATTTGCGCTCTATTTTTATAAAACCAGGGGGCATTACCATGGTATTGACCCATTGTATTGAGCGTTGGATTATCTATTTGATCCCGTCCAGGAATACCATCGGAAGTGGTGTGGTTTTGACTCATGGTATTGATAAAGGCTAAATATATATAAGGAGAATAAGATCATTGTGCAAGGGGGTGCAAGAGTAAGGGTTGTGAATGAATAAATCTCTCTAAGGAATATCTGCATGGATGAACTCTGTTCTTAATTGATAGATTTTAATCTATAATGCACCTATGAAGAAAATGCTGAAGAGGGATCTCTAGATATGAAATGTATATGTATTTTCTAGATCTGTTTATGGAATGTTTAGATCTGAGATGAGCCGAAATACTTTTTGAAGTAAAGGATGAAATCTGAGTTTTTTATCTGATCTGAAGAGCTGCACAGTCCTGAAAAGTTATAGATGTATACGTAGGTTTTCTTCAGCAAAAGCGCGTGTATACATGGGTCTGCTTAAGGAATAGTGTGTATGGGAAGATAGGGTTTTCTAAATAATGCACAGAAGTATACGCGGGTTGGTCTGCATGAAAGCGCGTACATACGCAGGTTCAGTGAAGTAAAAGCGCGTATGGAATCTAGGGTTTGATGAAGTAAGTGGAATGAAATGTTTGATCTGTTTTGCTGTTTTACTGCTATCTGTCAATGATGTATTCATACAGAACTGGGTTGTTTGAATGATGAATATGCTGCTGATTATGTTAATTGAAGATCAAGTTGTTGGTTGATTGGTTGATGATTCCATAAATGAATTGATGGGGTTATAAATTTCAGTTTGATGAATGTTGAGCTTAAATGTGTGGAGTGGGTCCAGTCTGAAAATATGATGAAAAGTGGCCTACAAGATGTGTTTTATGGAAGTTGTTGGATCCAGTATGAAAATTGATGAAACATGCTCTGCAGAGGTGCTGAAGGTCGAAGCCTTCAGTGAGGGGGTTGTAGCTCCCTTCCAGTGGTAGCTGGTAAACGAGTGCAGGGGGTAGTGGCTCCCTTCCAGGAGAGGCTGGTAAACGAGAGTAGGGGGTAGTGGCTCCCTTCCAGGAGAGGCTGGTAAACGAGAGTAGGGGGTTGTAGCTCCCTTCCAGGAGAGGCTGGTAAACGAGAGAAGGTTGTAGCCTTCTGCAGGTGGGTGCCTGCGTGCTAGTATGAGTCTGCGCCAGCACATGGTTGTACGATGTTTTCTTTATAATAAAATATTGAAGACTGAGACGACGACAGCGGTGGTTTTCTCCCGAATTGGGTTTCCACCTTAAATCCTGGTGTTCTTGTGTGTTTCTTATGTGTGATGATTTATTCTGTTCTTACTGCACATGTTTACTGATTACTAAACATATAATGAAGGAATGATGCATAGATCTAAGTAAAGAATTAAATACATAATAATATCTCAATATATACGTGAGTTTTATAAAGGATATCCGCGTGTATACACAAGTTGGTTTCAGGAAAGTAGCGTATGGGTTTTAAAGGAAGAAAAAGTATTAAGTTTTGAGTATGCCCTAAATACTGATTCACCCCCCCCCCCTCTCAGTATTTTTCCCAACACTTTATACATTTGATTTGGATTTATTGGTTGTCATCATACTAACTCAGAAGGAAAACAAAGGAAATGAGTGACCTATCTCTTTTATGAGTGCTAGTCTATAGGGACGATAAAAAATCGTACGCAATATACAAGGAAGTGAACTATTTTAGGCCCTACTTATTGATATCTCACACCATTTTATTTGTACCTCACCCAGCAGTAAGAATGATTCTTGTGCAACAAGAAATAGGTGAGAAAAGAGATAACTGGATGACTTGTCTTTAATAATATGATATATAATTCAAGCTAGTTCATATTATAAAAGGCCATGTATTATAAAGACTAGCAAGCGAAGAAAAGGATGCTCCCAAACAAGATCTATCAAGATGGAAGAAGTAAATAGAGATGTAAAATGTTGATCTCATTCCTCATTCCACATCCAGAGCACCTTGGTATGCAAAGTTACGGCAGTTTCTGGAACGTGACACCTTTCCCTCACACTTATCAAGTAAACCAAAAAGGGAAATCTGCTTAAAGTCTTTATCATATCAACTAGTCCATGGAGTTCTTTTTTGGAAGAACCACAATGAATTTTTGCTAAGGTTCCTTGAGCCGAAATATATGTAGAAGGTTTTGAAGGATCTACATGATGGATCAACAAGTGGCTACTATGCAAGTGACACCACAACGGACAAAGTTATGAGTGTTGTTTATTATTGTCCCACTATTTTAAAGTATTCTCACAACTATGTCCCAAAGTTTTAATCTTGTCATAAATGTGTCAGTTGTGATCAAAGTTAAGTCACCCCACTACTCCTAGTAGCATTCAAAGAACCATTTCAATGATGGGTACTTAATGTTATCGGATATATTCTTCCACACCCATCGAAACACCAGTATATTCTCAGAGCTACATATCATTCCACTCGGTGCTTGGAAGCAGTCCATTCAGATAATTAAATGGCCAAGAATTCATTCAATTTATATAACATAATATCATCTATAGGTTTGGTGTTCCTATGACACTTGTATTTGATAATGCAACTTACTTCTCATCATTAAAACTTTACAAGTTTTCATTGGAAAATGAGACTATTATCAAGCATCCATTTAATTATTATCCCCAAGGAAATTGTGCTAGGTCCCCAAATTACTAGTGTAGTCCCTTATTGTTGTTAGTGTAACCCCTTTATTGTTATTTTTGTACCGATGTAACCCCCATATTGTCATTTTGTGACCTTACATTATTATTGTTAGGTCTGCTAGGATTATATTGTGACCCCATGGACTCCTATATATAGAAGGAGGTTTTGACATTTTTATCATCCAATAATTGTTCATTTATGTAATGTAAATGAGGTTTCCCTCTTGAAGTGTCTTATTTCCAAGGTGTTGATCCCTATTTTCTTCTCTTTTTGGAGTTGGTTTCATAACATTTGGTATGAGAGCTTTGGATTCTATGGTTTCGCTGCTCCAAACAGGTCATTATCGAATTTTTTATATAACTATTTTTATACGACAATTCACAAGCTAAAATTTTATCACATGAAGCTGAAGTCCTGAGGAACTTTGTGTAGAAATTTCAGATCTTGGTTCATAATATTTTCAGAGATATGATCTGTGGAAGTTAGGGTTTTTACAGGCTCCTGAATTTCATCTAAAAGAGGTGACATTGGGAAAATCGCCATAACTCTCTCTCTGAGCATCGGATTGGAATTCTGTAAAAAGTGGACGAAAGTAAATGGAATTTAGTTTCATGCATATCAATTTTTTAGCCTAATGGGAAAAAAGTGACACGTGGAATTTCGTACAATTTCACTCTACTGAACCAGTCCATAATTAAGTCATTGTGGGAGATTGGGCATAAATTTTCCTTGAAGCATCCAAATCAGGTCAGACATATGGCATTCGAAAGAAGATTTAGAGAGTTAATGTAGGACCTAATTTCAGATATTCAAGATCCAAAATCATAGAGATAATTCAGTTTCAATATTGAGCTCCCTAAAAGCAAGAATAAGGTGTGTATTGTTTTTTTCAAATTGCATAAGTCTTGTTTGAAAAAATAGTTTAAAGTGATTCCAAGGGAATATTGAGGCACATATATTAGTATTGGGTTCTAAAATCCCCCCTGAAAATAATTAAACACCCATAAATCCCTCAGAATACTCTACTATGACCCATGAAGATGAAGAAGCGCAACATGATATATCAAAATTACAAGAGCAAGTGCACCAAATTTTACTCTCGCAAAGAGCAACAAAAAATGAAATGGAAGTTTTCAGGAATGTCATGGAAGATAAGATGGATGGTTTGAATAAATTTTTGGAAGCTAATATGGATGGTTTGAAGAAATATGTGGAAGTTAAGATGGATGGTAGGTTAGAAAAAATGGAAGCTTTGAAGGGAAACATGGAAGCTTTGAAGGAATGTTTGACAAAGTTGATACAAGAAATGATTCCTAATGGCAAAAAGATAGTAGAGGAAACTCATGATGAGAGAAAAATAAATGTTAATCGTGATTTCATAAACTCGAATGTTATATGGAATACCCACCATATTCCAAAGATCAATATGAGGAATTTTTATGGCAAGGATCTCGTAACATGGATACTACAGATGGTGAAATATTTTGATCTAAATAATGTGCAAAAGAGACAAAATATTTTGATCTCAATAAGGTACGCATTTCAACTTTGTATTTAGAACAAAATACATTTTTATGGTCGATGGCTTTACTCCCGTAAAAAAAATGTCACTTGGTCAATTTTTACGAAGGAAATTATAGCACATTATGAGGATATAAAGAACAACACCTTTTTTAGCCAATTGACAAATCTCAAACAAAAGGGTTCAGTGGTGGAGCACATTGAGGACTTCCAAAAATTGAATATAAGGGTAACTGAAATTCCAGAGGAACATAGGATTGATGTCTTCATAGAGACTTTAAAGGATAACATCCAACATGATTTTCGCATTTTGGGAACCTCATTCATTGGAGAATGAATTCAGGTCGGAAAGAAAATTTGAATATAAAATTATGGTGAAAAGGAATTCTACCACTCAAATATATAAAGATGGAAGTGTTGATACTCCTAGACTTCCACAACCTACAATGTTGACACCACAAAAATTGGAAGAAAAAAGAACAAAAGGGCTTTGTTACAGTTGTTATAGAAAACACACTAAAGGTCATAAGTGTGTTGAGAAGAAATTATTTTACATAGATTGTGAAGAGGAGGAAGAAAATGAACAAGAAACTTCAAAAGAAGAGGATATACACCAGGAACCAATCCTAGAGAAAGAAGAAATGAGTCCGACCATATCTTGTAATTCATTGGTAGGCATTACCACTCCTCAAACTCTCAATATTGAAGGACATATCAAGAAGAAAAAGGTAATATTGTTGATTGATTCGGATAGTACCCATAATTTTAGTCATTGTAAGGTAGCCAAGGAATTGAATTTATTCCTATACCCAACACCGAAATGTCAAGTGATGCTTGAAAATGGAGGAACTATAAATTTCTCTGGAAAATGTCATAATATCAAGCTAACCATGGGGGAATATGTATTGAATAGTCAAATTATTTCTATTCCAATGGGAGGTGTTGATGTTGTACTAGGAGTACAATGGTTACAACCTTTGGGGATGGTAGCTTTTAATTTTCAAGAACTTTTCTTGAATTTTTTTTCAGAAGGAAAGGAAATCGAATTACGGTGTATCACACGAAAGTTGGGAAATATAATAAGCTCTAATGTTATTACAAATCTTCTAAATAAATAACAATGAGGCATAATTACACAATTATGCTCACTATAAGTTCCAACATCAAAATCATATATTTCTCCATATCTCCAAAAAAGTATTTGACAATCATTCTAAGGTGTTTGAAACTCCCAAAGGACTCCCACCTATTCATGATCATGATCATGCTATTCATTTTCTTCCATGAAGTGTTCCTCCTAACATTAGGCCTTACAGATATCCGTATATCCAAAAGAGCGAAATTGAATGTATGATTGCAGAAATGTTTGAGGGTGGTATAACTCAACCTAGTCAAAGTTATTTCTCTACTCCAGTAGTATTGGTGCACAAGAAGGATGGATCATGGCACATGTGTCCAGATTATATGGAGCTCAATAAGCTCACTATTAAAGATAAAATTTCACATTCCTGTGATTGATGAATTACATGGAGAAATTTATTTTAGCAAGTTGCATCTTCGTTCAGGATACCATCAAATTAGAATAGAGACTAAAGATATTTCGAAAACAGAATTTTGAATTCATGAGGGTCATTATGAATTTTAGGTCATGCCTTTTGGCCTTACCAATGCACCTTATACATTTCAAGGGTTGATGAATTCCATTTTCAAACCCTTCCTTAGAAAATTTGAGTTATTATTTTTTGATTATCTATACTAATCTACAACAGGTCTTGGAAGGATCATGTTCAACATGTTGACAAGGTGCTCAAACTATTGGAGGAGAAACAATTATATGCAAAAATAGCCAAATGTTTCTTTAGAGTACAAGAGGTGGAATGTCTAGGTCATATTGTATCTCACGAGGGTGTTAAGGTAGACCCTAATGAAATTAAAGCCATTAAGGAATGGAAAGTCCCCACAACCATAAAGTAGTTGCGAGGATTTCTCGAGTTAATATGGTATTATCAAAAAAAATTTAAGAATTATGGGAGAATAGCAGTACCTCTAACAAAGTTATTGAAGAAAGGTGCATTCTCATGGACTCCTGATGCCACTAAGGCCTTTGAACATCTTAAAGAGACAATGTTCCCAACACTGTTCTTATCTATGCCAGACTTCATAAAAACATCTATTGTGGAATGTGATGCCTCAAGAAATGGAATTGGTGTTGTTTTAATGCAAGAAGGAAGACCCATTTCTTTTGAAAGCCATTCAATCAAGGGAAAGTATTTAGAGAAAGCTATTTATGAGAAGGAAATGTTGGCAATACTACATGCACTAAATAAATGATGACCTTAGCTAATGGGAAGACACTTCAAGGTAAAAATGACCATGATAGTCTTAAACAGCTTTTGGAACAAAGAATATCTTCAGAAGAGCAACAAAAATGGGTCACAAAGATGTTGGGTTATGACTTTGAAATCATCTAAAAAAAAGGGAAGCTAAATTTTGTTATAGATGCACTCTCAAGAAAGGATGAAGAGGTGGAAGCATTGCTTTGTGCCATTTCTATTATCCAACTAGATTGGATACCCGAAGCAAGGGATGAATGGAAGAAGGATGAAGAAGTGTGGACACTCATTCAAAACTTGCAGCAAGATCCTGGTACATCTAATACATTTAGTTGGAAAAATGATTCCTTATGGTACAAATATCACTTATATCTTTTTAATAATTCCCAACTAAAACAAAAGAGTCTTTTGGAATTGCACACTTCTCCTTTAGGAGGACACTCAGGATTTTTTTAAAATTACCACTGGGTGAACAAAGAATTTTTTTGGGATGGCCTTAAATATGATATTCAAAATTTTGTGGCGGAATGTTTGGTTTTCCATCAAAATAAAGTTGAGATAATTATGACCCCAGATATTCTACAACCTTTATCCATTCCAAGTCAATGTTGGGAGGATATTTCAATTGATTTTATCACAGGTTTGCCTAATTCTAAAGGAAAGCGTGTCATCATGGTGGTAGTTGATAGAGTTAATAAGTATACACATTTTTGTGCATTGTCTCATCCATTTAAAGAAAGTACAGTTGCTACTGCATTTATGGAAACAATTAAAAAGCTACTTGGAAACCCAAAGATTATTGTAAGCGACAAAGATCCCATTTTTACTGGAAATGTTTCGATGTAATTATTTTATTGTTTGGGTACTCAACTAGCTCATAGCTCATCTTATCATCCTCAATCCGATGGTCAAACTGAGATAGTGAACAAATATTTGGAAGGATATCTTCGTTGTTTTGTATCTGATAAAAAAACACAATGGGTCCAGTGCTTACATCTGGTTGAATGGTGGTATAACACTTCCTTCCATACTGTAACAAAAATGACCCCATTTATGGTACTTTATGGATATCATCCACCATCCATTGCATCATGTTTAAGATAAAAGTATAAGGTTAAATCAGTGGAAGATCACATTGAGAATCAAGAAAAAGTTCTCAAAATCTTAAAGGATAACATAAATTTGGCACAAAATTGAATGAAACAATAGGTAGATCAACATCGCATCGAGAGAAGTTTTGATGTAGGAGACTGGGTATTTTTAGGACTACAACCATACATACAAATAAATTATTGCTAAAGTACTATGGTCCTTACAAGGTGTTACAAAATATTGGTGCTATGGAATACAAATTGGAGCTTCCTGCCTCTTCACGAGTGCGTCCATTTTCCATGTTTCATGCTTAAAGAAGGTTATAGGTGAGAAAATTCCAGTTCAAACAATATTTCCAGAACTTGATGAGGAAGGAAAATCATATTGGAACCTTAATTAGTCACAGAAAAAAGAACTCACAACTACGAAATCGATCAATTTCAAAGTATCTCATCAAGTGGAAGAACTTACCCACTGAAGATTCTAAATGGGACGATGAGAATTTTATACAGAAGCATCCAGAGCTACTCAAGCATTGAGGACAACACTTTTTTGAAGGAGAGGGCATGTTAGGTCCCTAGATTACTAGTGTAGTCCCTTATTTTTGTTAGTGTAACCCCCTTATTGTTATTGTTGTACCCCTGTAACCCCCATATTGTTATTATTGTGCCCTCACATTATTATTTTTAGGTCGTCTAGGATTATATTGTGACCCCATGGACTCATATATATATAAGGATTTTTTTTCATTTGTATCATCCAAAAAATTTTCATGTATGTAATTTAAAGGAGGTTGTGCCCTTGAATTGGCTTATTTCTAAGGCATTGATCTCTCTTTTCTTCTCTTTTTGGAGTTGGTTTCATAACAAATTGTCTAGTTCAATCCACAAATAAAAATATCATTCTCATTATTAATAATATTATTTTCTATGAAAATAAGACTTGCTATACTGCTTTGACTAATTCACTTTGGGGACCATGTTACCCCCAAGCCTTCCCTTAAAACCTCACCATAATTTCCGGTGTATGGTAAGGAAGTTATCTTGCCACCGAACATATACCTCCCAACCTTTCAAAAATCTCAAGAGTCACAAGGTAAACCTTTCCTGCTAGTTTAGAACATGATAGACACTTTACTAAAACTCAAGGAAGAGTGGCTCAAAGACAAGGACCGATGTTCCATGCATCAAGACCATGTAAAGCATTGGTTTGATAGAAAAATCTGTAGGAGAGAAGAGCTTTGATGTGGGCAACCTAGTTCTGAAATGGGATAAACACCATGAAGACAAAGGTAAACATACAAAGTTCCATCCATTGTGCATTAAACCATTAAAATTTGAAGAGAAACTAGACTACAATTCTTTCAAACTAAAATATTTGGATGGGAGAATTGAACCCCTTTCATAAATGGCCGAGATCTAAATAATTATTTTTAGTAGCAGCTACAAGTTTTAGTTCCTATAAATTTTTGTTTTCTTTCCTTTATTTTTTCTGATTCAATTATGTGTCCATTATCAAGTCATGTCATTTCATGTATTATTATTGGCCATTGTATATAAAGAATACGTGTGTGAAAGTGCATGGCCCAAGAACTTTGTAGTGCAATCAAAGGAGAATGTGACAACTTCAACGCTTGGCTATCTATTTACTCTTCTCCTTTGTTTGGGAAAATCCATAGGCTGAGTTAAGGCCAGATGGAAAATATGATTATTCCAATAAGATAACCTTGGGGGAAGCTATTCATACATTTCCTTATGTTATTTTTCAAAACACTTGACTTGGTATATGTATACCTGCGTGTTAACGTTTATCCAATCTAGTAGAAAAGGGATAAGGGGAAAATCCAAAGTGATCAAACCTAAATTAGAGGTCTTAAAATAATTCTCTGAAGGGGAAACCTCCTATGCTCTCAATAAATTAGGATCCCTCTTCCACCAATTTAAATAATAATTTCCAATGGACAATTGTTTAAATAGATAAATAAATAAAGGGTGTAAGAAGAGAAATTTTTCCTATCCAAGGAGGTGAAGCAATCGACTTCAATGGGGTATTGACTAGGCTCATTGGCAGTGAAGCGACGTTTGTGCTCTTGAAGTGACTCCATCAGGGTACTCTACAGGCCCACTGGCAGTGGAGAAACATGAAAGATGAAAAATTATATAATATAAATGTCATAAACGCATCATGCACATTACCCTTCCTAGATAAAAGCATTTTTGATATGGTGTATACTTATGTATGTTCACCCAAGTAGAGAAAAGTAAGATGTTATATGTAAAGAAAGGTAAAAAATGGGAACTTGGGGAAATATATAATTCTTGAAGGCCTAACCCTTAGCTGAAAACTACTCCTAGACAGAGAGTTTGAAGTTCGTCGAGTGTGTTGTCAGGTGTTGTCGTTACTATGAAACCCTCCAAAATTTCGCTACATTTCAACTTTGGAGCCTACCCCATTGTCGTGTCAAGTGTTTCCTTGGTCATCAAGTGTCTTTTTGTTTTGTTTCATATATATTGAGTATTATTAAGTGTCATCACATTAATTTGAATATCATTATATGAATTTCATGGTCATAACATCTTTCTTGTTGTAAAACGACACTTTTGGGTCACAGTCACTTCACTGTTTATGCTTGGGGAATGTTCATAAACTGGTGTTTTGATTTATATTAATTATTGGATAATTTTTTGTAAGTTATATCAATGAGTTAGTATGTGTCACACGTGCTTTTATGTCCAAAACACATGTTTTCCACCCCTTCACCAATCATCTAGACTTAGATAAATTTCAGTTGCAAATGAGCCCATTAATGCTAAGAGCACATGATCACACTCCGTAGCCTTGATGAGTGAACCTTCATTGTTCATAATCATTCCTTTCACCCTACCACATATATGGGCGCACTCCAAAAGTATGAATCCCCTTTAATGCCCCAAATTGCACCCTCTAGTAATGGTTAAGTCTTCCTTGAGTGAAATCCTTTGACCCGAAGAAGTTCGCCCTCCTTGAGTGCATTGGTAGATACTGAAGACCTGAAGATCAGCCCTTAAGCCCTTCCCTATGTGCCATTTTCCCTCTTGGAATTCTTGAGGTCATTTTCACACCCTTAAGGTAGGAAAATCTAGCCTTAAGCCTTCAAGAGTGAACACTGCACCCTATTTTATGCCTCCTGAGCACATGAGCACACCCTCAAGGCATGAAGCCTTAGCCTTTAGCCTTCAGGAGTGTGCCTTCCACCATCCTTCTCTCCCTTGAGAACATAACACACTTGGGAAGCTCAAATATTTCCTCTTCATCCTTCAAACTTGTGAAATGTGCCTTGCCTTGACTGCCTTGCTTCTTAGGGTGCATTAGAAAATTCCAAAGCCCTAAATCCCCTCCTCCTCAGCCCTTCAGTATTTCGAAGTGTGCCCTTGGACCTTATATCCCATGACTATTTTAAGCACACTGAAAAGACACTAAGCGGAAAATTTTCATAAAACATGGTAGAGTATGATATTTTTAGGATGATATTTTCTCGTCATGAGTGATTTTGTAAATAGGTATTCCAGGGACCTTATGACAAGAATACACAAGGAATATCGGGCAAAAGAGGATGAAAAAATGAAGCCCAAGAAGAACCAAGAACATGCTTAAAAGTTGATGATCAAAGCACCATGAAGACTCCTTGGAGGGTGGAAGCACCATGGAGTAGATGATGATAAAGAACAAACACAATGGTAACCATGTCACTAATAGATCAAGTCCATGTCATCAGTCACTGCAATCCCAGTTAACCAATATCGTTATGTGTCAAATTTCATCATATGATGATGTGGAAGAAAAAATGTATCATGGTAATAACTGTATAAGACAAATGAGTAGAAGTCCAAGAGTCATGTGTAAACTCACGACTCACAGAAGTCCAAAAAGACATGTCATATCAAAAGTCACATGTAATTCCAAAAGTAATTTGGAACTTGAAAGGTTGTAGAAGTCCAAAGGTCACTAGAAGTTATAAATTCAAGAGGCATGAGGATATGAAAGGTCATTCCTCAAGTTATAAATAGATCCTCATTTCTCATATAAAGGAATTTTAACCTTGGCTTCTCCCATAAGGCAATAGAGAGATAAATTTAGTACTTTTGGAAAGCAAGTGGTGGCTCCAATGCTCCACTATTAAAGTAAGTGATGTTCATTGTATTCATCTATCTCGAGACTTTTACTTAATATTTGAGCCTGATGGCCAGCACATTTTCATACATGGATTATGGATGTTTTGAAGACTATTCTGTCAATTTTTATGGTTCATTTTTTATTTCCCCAAAACTAAGGTAGTTGAACTATTTCGGTTTTTTTAGTGCTTATATTTTTTAGAATGTGATATAATGGTTATAATTAATGTGACTTCTTTGTGGTCTACCGCTAGGTGTCAGAAAAAACACTTTATTTTACGTGTGTATTTATTAGGGTGGTACTATTATCTCTCTCTTAGAGGCTCACCCTCTTCCCCTCTGCATTAGAACAACTTCTATGCACCTACAACTGAACATTCTCTAGGAATACTTGCTTTCTTTCCGAAGGCCCATATTTGATTCTCTCTCTTGTTGACATCTAAAGCCAAGGCATATACCAAAGTAAACAACAATTGAGTCAATTTTGGTAATGGGGTTCCAGTCCAAAATGGTATGAGGTTTAATTGGGACTGCATATCAGGGAGACCCCATTTAATGTTGGTAGGTCCAACGCTGTCAACATTATATTATGTATAAAAGTAGAAAATTAATTATCAACTAAGTGTTGATAATATTGGATATATTTCTTCACATATACAATAAATGAATAAATCCTTTGGTATAAGTTCCTCAAATTTAATGCAATTCCACATAATTCTTCAATAATATCTATCAGCTTATTAATATTTCCTACGACATATGATCTAAAACCGATAAGTAGGTGTGATACTTTCTTAATTATTTTGGGTATAACAGGGGTAGTGATTGTGATCTCTGGTGTTTCAATAGTAAATGGGGTCATAAATAGTGGAGTAGGATTAAGGTATTATTCAAGCCAATTTATCCTCTTCCTAATTTTTAAATTCTTTTTTCTTGTTTTTTGATTGAGTGTGTGATGGCTTCACCTGTAGTATGGTGTAACTTTCGAAGACCTATCACTCCAACTATGGAAACACTAACTTTAGGATTAAATTGGTAGTGACCTTATTATTTCGAACCTTAACCTTTTCAAATCATAATTTCTTAGTTGACTTGTTGTATTGGGTATTTTGTATAATCAGGGACTAGTCCTCAAAAGTGATCAATTCCTCAATAGTAATTTCTTCTATCATTCTATGGGTTTCATCCATACGTACCATAAGCTAATTAGGAATTGCAGTACTTTAAACTACCATGTCATAGGTCCTTCTACATTTTCTGAGCTTTTCTTGGTAGAACTATTAAGTCTCTTGGATGAACTAGTAATATGTGACTTTTCCAAAGACAATCGGGGAGGTGGATACTCTCCACATCCTCTACAAAAGTTCCTATCATTACTCTCTCTTATAGTGTGAACAATGTATCTTCTCTTATGACTAGAAGAGTAACTGGGGTAGCCATGTGGTGTTGAAGTTGGGTGAGAACTTGTATACCTTTTACCTATTTCCTTAGTTTTCCCTCCCATGTTAGTGTTTGTTTCCATGATAACATTTTTAGAAAGCTTGGATACTTCATTTTCCTCAGATGGGCTAGTGTGAATTTCTCCACTTTCTTTAGAAATCCTTATAAATAATTTTCCATATTTGACTACAACCAAGTGCTTTGAGAATATCCCTTCAAGGCTAAGACCTTAGATAGGTTTTTTTCATACTAAATTTAAAGCATTTAATAACTCATATAATTAAGTTAGATGATGATATTTTCTTGTGATAATCTCCCCAATGTTAAAAGGTAATGAGATGAATTTCTATTTATTTTTTATTTTAAATGGAATTAACCATGGGTGGTATTTTCAAAATATTTCAGCAAAAAAATATCTATTGAGCACAAAATTAGGTAGTAAGAAGGGTTTATCTTGGAATACATAAATTCTGACTAGGGTTTGGTCATCCCTTTCCTCATGTATTCCCTATCTCCACAAGAAAGTTTGTTCTTCAGTATAAATCCTCTGGGGCTCTCTCCAAGTTAACATATAATTTAATTATTTAGCGAATACATCTTGAATTTTACAAAAATGATATAGAGCCTTGTGCTTCCATAATATGGGATACCAAAATTGTATTGGCTCCACATATGGACTTAAATTAATTTTATGCAGTAACCCATGAAAACTATGAAATGAAACAAGAGCCATAACTAGATAAGATTCCACAAAAAATATTTGAGTTTTAAACAAATTTACTAACTGGAAATAAATCTCATTGGAGATGACGTCAGCCTTGGGGAAGATGAATCTCACTTGAAGAAATAGTACAATACATACAGAAATAACGTGGGAACAATTCATGTTGTTTCTCGTCCCATTATTCATGCACATAGCTAGAGAAATATTTTCATTTATTTACAAATATGGAGATACCAATAAAATAGACGATGGGAAGGACTTTTGTTGGGTGTGACATGAATTCATCGATTATATTCATTCCTCCACCCTAAGGATCAAGAAAAGAATTGGCTTCATACAACTTGAGCTTCCTGGTGGGATTTGGTAATTTAAATACTTTCCTGAAGACCTTGGGAGTCAAGGGAATTTGACTCTTCTTCATGTGTGACTTGATTTTCCTAGGATGTAGGTCAAAGTGTCTAGCATAGAGATAAAACACTTCTATAAATCAAAAAATGCAAGAACGTGTATAATTTTTTCTAACCTAATGGCCCAATTTTTGTTGTTTTTCCTTTCTTCTGGGGCTAGATTCAAATACCAATTACACACAGTGGACGAATAAAAAGTATTATCTAGGTAGGTGAGTGAATTAGTTGTATCCCCAAAAAATGTCTCCTTTATTTTAGTGGCATTTTTTCAACGTACTCAGAGATGCATGAGAGATCCATGATGCTTTAGTGGACCTTAGATGTTAAATACTCATGATTTGGTACAATTAATATGTTTTATTCATCTTTTATACCACTTCCATTGGGTCATGTGAAAAAATAATGGGAAGTTAATTCTTATGGTCGCTATGTACAATAGGTGATAAGGAGAAATTCACATAGTATAAATAAAAGTACTTGAAGAGTGATTCACATAGTACCATATCAAGCACTTACTTTATCTCGAGGATTAGACTTCCCTCAATGGGATTTTAAGTAAACTCAAAATGAGAAAATGGAAAATTTACTTAAAGGATCAAAGTAAATTTAGTGAGGTGGCCTCTTGACATGTCACATACAGAGAACTATCATGCATGGTATTAAACCAATGTTTGGTCATATAACCATTTAAAATTAGATGGATCGAAGTACACCATGTAAGACCAATTTTACCATAGTAAAATTTCTTTCACTATAAGAAATAATTTAATAAACCATGTTTTATTAAGTTATTTCTGGTTCAAACAGGAAACCCCATGAGGAATAATTAAATAAATCCTTATTTCTTTGATTTTCCTCTAGTAATTATTAATTAAACCGTTGTTTAAATAGTATTCATGGTCATATTTAACCCAATTGATGAGAAATAATTGGATAAACAATTATTTATCTTATTATTTTATAGGAATAATTAATTAAATCATTATTTAATTAATATTCCTTGTTAAATTTGACTAAATAATTTAGGAATAATAAAATAAATCATTATTTGTTAGATTATTCCTTAACCTCATTCTTGAAATGATAAATAAATAATTTATTTGTTTATTATTTCTAAATAAAGGGATTTAACCA